>CM042245.1:57686133-57716133 GCA_023566225.1 Romanogobio albipinnatus | reverse complement strand
CAGCTGAGAATTCATTTATTTTTGCCACAACAACACAAATTCAAAGGGGCACAAAAGCAAAGAAATGTGCACGTCAGCAGAACGATTCAAGCGTCTGAGGTGTAATATTTGTTCTTTGAAGAGCTAATGCGACGGCTGTGGGAATGTTGTCAAGCTGAAGGAGGGAAACGTGGGGCTGGAGTGCAGGGAAATTCATCAGCTCATATTTTTCAACATTTTCAGAGCCCTATAAACTATACAAACCACTCGTTTCTAATTGCAAATCGCAACAGTCTGAAAAAAAAAATGTACACATCATCATCATCATCATACACTCGCACGCTGTAGTCTGAACTCTAAAGTCCGTGTTTAGTGGTGTTAGACAGGCGTTCCCATTGGTCCGTAGGCATGAGTGACAGGTCCATCAGCCAATGGCTGACGCAGATAAACTAAAGGGGAAATCAAGCACCTCCCCTAAAATAAAATAAAAAAGGTCATGAAAAACAAAACAAAAGGAAACCTAGAGGAGCTGATGCAGCCAGCGGGCAGATACAGAGAGGTGTGTGTGTGTGTGTGTGTGTGTGTGTGTGTGTGTGTGTGTGTGTGTGTGTGTGTGTGTGTGTGTGTGTGTTTGCGGGATCCAGTGGTTGTGGTCAGAACCTCTCCGCTGCCGGCAGCGTCCGGCTCACTTCAGTAGAGCTTTGATGGCCTCGCTCTCGGCCGCCTCGAACGCACTCAGACCATCCGGACCTTTGCGTTCCTTATCAGCACCCTGGAGAAACACACACACACACACACACACACACACACACACACACACACACACACACACACACACACACACACACACACACACACACACACGATTAAACACATCATTTCACTGCATAAAAATGTGCTTATTATTTAGTATTTTTGTCCGGTTTCCAGTCCAAATATCTACAAATCAAGATTTCAAACAGAAACAAGATTATTTTTCTTACCCCATTGGCAGATCATTTAGCTTCTTTTAAGCAAAAACTCACTTCATTTTGATTTTATTTGAAAAAAAAAACACGAAAAAATATAGTAAAAGCATTTAGATGAAAGATTTTTTAGATATTTAGACCAGAAACAAGACAAAAATACTCCATAAGAAAAGCTTTTTTTGCAGCGTTACATTCATATCAGGGTTATTATCAATAACTATTAATTTATTAATTACATTTTTTTTACTGAAAATTGAAATATAAAGCTGAAATAAAAATACAATATAAATGAAATTGAAAAATGAAATAAAAGAAAAATATTAATATTAAAATGAGTTACAATTATTAATATTAAAATCTAAACTAAACAAAAAGCAGAAATGTTGCCTTGGCAAATCTGAAATTATAGTTAAAGCATTACAATTATTAAAATGGACCTAAAAATAAAAATAAATTAAACCTAAATAGCAATTTAAAACAATAAAATAACAAAAGCACATACAAATACTAATCAAAATATTAATAAATCTACAATAAAACGAAAATATTTTCCATTCCTCCTGTATCTATTTTTTTATTTCCAGTTATTTACATTTTATTTATTTTCTAGCTTTATTTCAAATGAACAGAAATGTTTATTTTAGTTTTAGCTAATGATAAACCTGCGTATATTAAAAATATGCAATATTGTATTTAATAACTCTAAAATTGTAAATGTTTCAAAGTTTCTCCAGATTCTCATGATATTAAACGAGCAAAAATATGAGTTTAACAGTCGAGGGATATCTCCGGTGTTGACCTTTGGTAAAGTGAAATTTACGGCATTAGTCAAAGTTCTGCTCGATTACACACGACCCAACATTATTCAACAAATAAAAGAACAATTGACACGAGATTACCTCCACCTCCAGCGCGTCACCTGACCAATAAGAGCTGATTACGGCGTTATTGAGTAACAGAGGATCTCATGCATAATCACCAGGGAGCCGGACCCGCGGGGCCCTTTAACACGAGGGGAATCGACCGGCCCGCCGCCCTTTACAGAAATATTATCCTCTGCCCCGATCGATGCGGCGTATTGATCGCCACTGTGCATGCGGGCAGAATTATTCCTCTTTACACACAGGTCGGACTTGACTCTGAACTCAACACACAGCACTGAAGTTCAGACACACACACACACACACACCTGAGAGACGTCCAACAAACATCTGAAGACGGATTGATTTCTTCATTCACACCCTCTAAAGGTGCAGAAAAACGCCAGTAGGCGTCTCACACTCACACACACACACACACACACACACACACACACACACACACACACACACACACACACACACACACACACACACACACACACACACACACACACACACACACACACACACACACACACACAAGCTGTTCATTCTTTAGTTTCACATCTCTCCACGCATAATAAATGCCTGTTTAGTTCAGTGTTTGTTCCCTGAGTTGTGGTCAGCGCTGATGCATGTTGGGTAAAAGCACATAAATCCAGACACTGAGCCTTGTACAAATAACTGAATACAAAGAAATTCGAATTATTCATTTAACCCTTTAACTGTCCCCCCCCTTTTTGAGAATACACATGAAAATGCACTATCCAAACTTAAAGGGCTGTAATTCATGAATGCTTTGGAATATAGACCACAATTTGGTCTCGTTTTAAAGACGACACTGTGCAGATTATTGCAATTCAAAATATGAAAGTATGAAAGAGTTATGGACGTTTAAATAAATGAAAAATACTGTACTAAATATTTTTTATTTCATATAAAATATATATTTTACAAAAAGGAATTTACTATAAAATCAAAGCCATGTGTCTAACCAATTTGTGTTCCAAATTTGAAGTTGATATCACAAAAATTGAAGTCCCCATGAGATTTAGTTTAGGCGCTGTACCAAAAACAGCCACCGGGTGTCATTCAAATTCCATTGATTGTTTTTTTGATGCATTTTCCTGTAAATTTCTGTCCAAATATCACTTCCATCACAAAACAGTCACCAAATATGGACCCTTGAGACTCAGACCTTTCCGACGATGTGTTTTGTCAAGATTGGAAAAGATTTAGATTATAAAGTAGTTAAAAAATTGTTGTAATATGAAACATGACACCGCCCACTAGGGGAGGAGCCCACTAGAATAATTTAGAGTAACGTTTCCATGGTAACATAATGTCCGATTTCAAAACGGTTTTCACAGGATGAATTTTGAGTTTGTAAGCTTTCAAATGATACCTAATTTATGATAATTACTTAAATATATGATACGAAAAAAAGGCGATCAAAGAAAGAGCACCAGGCGTCCCACCTGTGGGACGGTGACAGTTAAGAGGTTAAAGGTGCAGTGTGTACGTTTTTGCGGCATCTAGTGGTGAGGTTCTGTAGAGAAGTTTGTCCCTTTAGGGCTACTGTAGAAACATGGCGGCTTCACTGTAAGGGGACCTGCGGTGTGTGTAGATAGAAACGGCTCATTCTAAGGTAATAAAAACATAACGACCATTATACAATCACTGAAAACATAGTTATGTATATTATATTGCATTTCTGTCAATAGATCCTCATAAATATTACACACTGCACCTTAAAGTCCGTTGTCCCATGTAGACTGCAAGGATCAAACCATAGATCATTTCATCGAAATCATGAGCTCATTTGCATAGGATTTACATATCGATACCTATTGGGCGTTCAGAAGCTTGGTGGGTTGTTACTCATTTCATATGCACAGAGGTTAGCCAATCACAGAGCTCATTTACGGGGTGTTTAATTTTAGGGGTGATCATAAAAAAACGAAATGATTATGACTATTACATTAAGACAAGGGCTGTTATCGTTCACTAAAACATTTCTGTTCGTTGAAATAAAGCTGGAATTAAAAAAAATACAAAAATTAAGTTAGAAAATTTAAATTAAACGAAAACTGGAAATGTTGCCTTGGTAAATGACTGAAAATAAATAAAAACTAAAACTGAAATAAAATATATTAAACATTAATAGCTAACATTAATAATTATTTTTTTAAAACATGCGATAAAATGACAAAAATACAAAAAATGTAATTACTAAAACAAAATACTAAATTAATAAAAAATAACTTACAAAAAATGAAACTAAAATTAACATGAAAACTAACGAAAAACTGAAATAAAAATGTATTAAATATAAATAGCAATGTTTAAAAAAACATGACAAAAATACTACAAATTCAATTACAAAAATGTAATGACTAAACTAAAATTAACATAAACTAAAGATACAAAAATAAAAGATGTGAAATAAAAATAAATTAAACCTAAAAAGGAATATTAAAACATAATGAAATGACGACAAAAATAAATAAAACAAAATTCAATAAAAGCCCATTCAAAATATTAATAAAACTATAATAAAACTAAACTAAAAACCAAAACATGAGGAAAATGAAATAAAATGAAGAAATGTGAAGAATATTACCCTTAAAGAATTAAAATGATCCTGATAGCTAGACAAAAGGCGTTTAAAATAATGTTTATATTAAATATTGATTTATATTTAATATTATACTATATGTAAATATCTGAAGATAATTATGGAAGTTGTACTTCCCATTTAGAGTATTTGACGACAGAAAAAAGAGGAAGTGCTCTTCAATCTCTCAGTTTCCTCTCGTCTGCCGTATTCATCAGCATCAGTGTGGAAACACAATAAAGGGTCAATACACAGACGGCAAAAAAAACACCATGACGTCTTCTCTGGCAAATTTCATGGCGAAAATCAAATCAAGAGTTATGGATGACATCATAAAGGGTGGAATTCCTTATATGGGCACTTCTCCCGGACGAGCACACATACACACACACACACACACATCAACCGAGCGCGTCCATCAATGAGCTTCGTTCGGGTTATAGTGTGTGAGAGGGAAAGATCACCTTGTTCAGCTTCACAAATAAATCAGTGTTAAGGGAACAGTGGATGCAGTTTGTGTTTCCGGAGTTCTGCGAGTGTGTGAAGATCGGATTTATAGTGAGGAAAATAAGTATTTGAACACCCTGCTATTTTGCAAGTTCTCCCACTTCTGAAATTGAAATCTGTTCACCCATGGGTGTCTGGTCTGAACACCAGGTGTGATCAGGAGCGTTGCTATTGTGAGTAACTGAAAACAACTGACCATTGACTAACACAAACCTGCTCTAAAGTCAATAGCGCAGTATTTGTGTGTTTCAAATGGCGAGCGAATCACTGTAGGTGCGCTCACCACCGCGCTCCAAAAGTGTTAAGCCTTGTTTATACTTTCGCCTGGCTCTGCAGCGCGAGCGTCCACACGCCTCGTCCACTTCGCACAACGGCAAATGAAATGGGGTCTCTCGCTCTCTCAACACGCACGACCGCCCACTCCACGACGACGTCATTTTTGCCGTGCGCACCCTCGCGCTCGTGCGGACGCGTCGAGTATAAACAAAGATTTGCATGAGCCGTTCCTATGCAATGCTGATGATCAAATGTGCGTCCCATTTGAATTCTAGTGAGAATGTAGTAAAACACTACAGAGAAAGTCCAACATGAGCTAAAACAGCCGATAAATGAGGGGAAAACATCATCCTGCACGCTTTTTAAACTCATGATGCCCACATTTACTAGAGTTTATCACTTTCTATTGTATTTATTGTGGTAAATTTTGACTAGTTGTAGAATTTATAATAGATAATCAATTAAGGAAATATATTTCTCACTAAAGATGTATATCTGTGGCATGTTGTAGCAATAATTGTCTCTAACAGTGTTGCTATTTGATTAGAAAAAAGAGAAAAGTGAACATTGGCCTGCATGTTAATGAGGAGCCGTCGATGGTCTTGCTTTGTAAATAAACTCGTATTGTAACAAATGCTATAGTTAAACAATTACAAGATCTATATGTTAGTTTTAAGGCTGAGTACAAGTTAGAAAGAGCTTTAAAATATGGACCTTCTTGAATTATTGGCTAAACAATCCCCCCATAACCACGCCCCCAACAAAGCCCCGCCCCCTCTGGTGAGTACCGGCTCTTTATTTTTTCCACTTCAAGCATACACACACACACACACACACACGCCAAATATTACAAATAAAAGGATTCCTCTCTGGAGAAGCGTTCAGTCTTTCCGCTCACATGTAAATAGTGAATCCACCATTCGCAATTGGCTTTTAAAGGGAAAGGGAGATGAGACTCGGATTGGTTTATTGCACGTTACGCTCAAAACACACCCATGATTCATTAAGAGACAAGTTTTAGAGCATGCGCCTGGTGCGCAGACCGTCCCGTCGTTAAACTAGCAAAAGCGGATTTAGACACGCCCTGAGCTTCAGATCGGTGAAATAGGGCCCTTTAAGGTCCTATTAGTTAATGAGACATTAACTAACAATAAGTCGTTTTCATTAGCCAAGTTTCCATCCACTTTTTTCAGTGTTTTGTTATCGACAAAGTGAATATGCGTTAAAAAAAGATCGCGCAATCTGCCGTCTCCAGCCCGTTTCCATCCAACTGGCCTTTTAGCGATAAAATGGTGTGCGTAATGATGTCATCCCTAAAAAACGCAGTCGCATAAGTTTTGCGCATCACTTTTTCGCATCATATCATTGACAAATGCAGAGAGTTGAAATTCACCAGTTTACCACTTACTCAAACATTAATTAATATATATTTTTTAATTATAAACATCGTAGTCTTGAGTTTTCTTTCGGGAAAAAGACAATATTCGTCATTTACATAATTAATGCGCAGAACAAAGGGGCGAGGCCTGGTTGAGATAGATAGTAGTGTGTTGAAAATAAGGGGCGGGACATTTCCCAAACACGCTGGAAGCGCTTGACCAATCACAACACACTGCTCAAGCTGACCAATCAGAGCACATTGTGCTTTTCAGAATGCAGGGCTTCATAGAGGCAGGAGCGTTACTGAGAATATGAGGAAATATCAACATTCAAGCAGGAAAATCTGCTTTAGTAGAGCACAACAACATCAAGGCATAATCGGTCCTCTTTAAACAATGGGACAAATAAACAATACGTTACACCTCGACTTGTTTCAGGACAACAACTGCACTCGTCAAGGAATCCGATGGGGATTCAAGCCTGGAATATTCAGCCACAAACACCTGATCAGCTCCTGCAGGAGCGTCTGAGCGGCCCGGAGGAAACACAGGATATGACGGGACGGGCTCCAGTGGGACATCATTGTGTGTGTGTTGTGTAATCTCAGACGGGATCTCACACTGAAGAATGTGCAGTGCTGTGCAGAGGGCCAGCCTGACATCACCATGCATTACATAACCCCGTCTGACCCTGCGGACGTCACCGTTTACAGCCCCCGTTCAGACGCTTGCAGCTTTAAAACCCACAAACAAAAAGCTCTTTCTCTGACTGCCACAATAAACACCACACAACGGTAGAAATGTGCCAGCCAGCAGAGATTATGACCAGTTATACTGAGCTAGACTATTTACACGGGGAAATATGGTGCAGAGTGAACACCGAGTAGAGCGTGTAGTAAGAAGTGGAGTTCAGTTGTTTGCAGATGCTGAGCAACATTAGCCCTCATCCTTCCCTCGGGTCATTTTGACCCGAAACTCGTCATCGGAGTGGTCCAAGACCACAAAGCACCAAAAAATTGACTGGATTCAAGGAGTTTTGTGGTTGAAATGTAAAAAGTAACAAAAACTTCAATCGCAGGTCAATTTGACCTCCTTAGGAATGAACGCTTCAATAATACACATAGAAAACACTCAAAATTCAAACTAAAAATGCTAAAACTTCACCAAAAAAATGAGTTTATAATGTCTGCATATGTATCTGAACACATACTGAAGAGAAACGGACTTTAGGACCCAGCGGAACGGCTCATTTGCTCCATATAGAGCTAAAGGAGTCATGAAATATCATGTTATATTATCTTTTATCCACAAAAAAAATCGGCAAAGACACCCGATGTGAGATATTTTGAGCTGAATTAAAAGGGTTATGCATGAAATTGTATTGAAACTATGTGGAGAATGTGCTTAAATTACCATTTATTTGTTGTTTATTGTTAAAATCGAATAATTTAAAGGTATATGAAATAAAAAAACCTGAAAAACGATGCATTCAACAATATCAAAATGAAATAAAATAAGCTTTCTGGACAAAGAAAATTAAGTATAATTTTAGTGCTTGAGGGTTAAACAACTTGTCACAATAATAAATATTTCAACTGATGTGATTCTTAAAATCAGAATAATTTGTAATAAATAATTATTGACAGTATTTTGAAGTGCCCACGATAATACGGTGTGTGTTCATTATCATGATTATTATTATTTAGTTTACTTATTTACAGTAAATTAATCTGGGAGCATTTCCCCCTGGATTTGGCCGACCCAAATGTAAAAGCTTCCCATACACACACACACACACACACACACACACACACACACACACACACACACACACACACACACACACAGCGTCTCTAAATACACAATACTGGTGTCATTTTACGCTGGGTCCTAAAGTTTAGGCCCTTTGAAGTTTCAATATATATATATATTAGGGGTGTAACGGTACACATATTCGTACCGAACCGTTTCGGTACAGGGCTCTCGGTTCGGTTCGCTCGTGTACCGAACGGTTACGAATGCAATCTTTTAACAGTTGGCTTGTTGTAAGCGCGGAACACACTTCAATCCTAGTTCCCACGCGAACATATTAAGTATTCAGTCCATTTTATCACGAAAATTCAAACAACAAATGCCGTTTTGCCGCTCTTTAGTGTGACGTGACTGATCACTGTATAAGCACGTCAATTCAAGCGGCCGCGGCGCGCGAGTGAACGCGATCATCTCTTCCAGAACAATAAACATGAATTACTATCTTAAGGTATGTAGAGGATAACACTTACTGAAATGTATCATATGTCGTGTAATCGCTCAATCAGTGTTTCAATCGCGGAAAGACGTCAAACAGCTTGTAAACAATGTCACGCAGCATCATTTACCTCAGAGTCAGAAGTCCTTCAGTGTCCACAGCTGTGAGTTCATTAGAGAAATCAACTCTTTCACTAAATATATGCACTATATTAGCCGTTTTATATATATATTAATTCTACTTAACCTGTTAGTGATGTCTTGATTATTTAATGCTATGTTTAGATAAATCTGTCACTAAGATTATATTTCAACAACGAATTGGAGAAAAAACAATTTTATAATTAGATTTAGTAGTTAATGCAAAAACTAGCCTTATGTGAAGTTTACACGTTTGCACACAATGTGTTATTTGAGTGTTGCTTATTATATCTAAACATGAATATCAGCGGAATATAGGCTCATAGTTTGGGCTCTGTTGTTAACCTTTAATATTATAGTAATAATGTGCAAGTAAGGGCTCCCTATATAGTTTACAGCATTATCTTTAAGAAACTTTTAGTTATAATTTAATTCATTTAAGGACAGACAAAAATTTTTCAGTAAACCACTGTTTAATAAAAAATAAATAAAAAGCCATTTTTTAAAACTGCTGAACCGAACTTGTACCGAACCGTGACTTCAAAACCGAGGTACGTACCGAACCGTCAGTTTTGTGTTCCGTTACACCCCTAATATATATATATATATATATATATATAAGATATAATAGAAAAGGAACTGGCCCCCGGTTGTGTCCACAACATCGAATCTGGCCCCCTTTTAAAAAAGTTTGGACTGAGTTACACACGTTCAACAATGAATTTATAACCAAAACATCAAAAAGCGCCTCTTTTTGGGGGGGGGGGGGTTATTACAGCTCAGACAACATATACTCACACGTGTATCACTTTTAGCAGTGGTTTATGTAACTTGTGTATTTAGAGCTTTTCAATTTGGGTCGGCCAAATCCAGGCGGAAATCCCCAAAAATGGTCCCAGCTAAGGAGGTTAATAGACCTGACCTGAATTAACTATGAACAGTTGTGTTTTTATTAAATAACGTTAGCAAAGATGAATAAATACGGTAACAAATGTACCGCTCATTGTTAGTTAATGCATCAATACCATATTGTAAATATCATCGTATGTTATTTTAATGATTTAATTCAGGAGTTTTTTGTTTTGAGCTGTTTTCTAATGATTCTCTGTTGAATTGAACAACGCCATTATGATATATATATAGTGTTATTGTCATATTTCCCGGTGGGAGGACGTGCGAGCGCCTCAGTACCTTTTCTAGAAGAATCTTGACGCAGGTCATGTGACCTTCGTAAGTGGCGGACAGCAGCGGGGTGATGCCGTGTTTATCTGGAGCCTGTCAGGAAGAAAACAGCACAAGTCACACACATGCTGCGACCTGAGGGGAACACGGGTGTAATTATGGGTAAAATCACCATCTCTGAAGCGCACTATGAATTAGAGCGAGAGAGATGCATGCTGGGTTATTAGACGGCTTCTGAAGTGTCTTATCTCAGAGAAAGCCATCTCTGTCTGCGCTGAGAGACGCACGAGTGGTCATAATGAAACGCTGACCACATCCCGACACGTTCTGAAGGAGATGCTGTGGCGGCTTTTGCTCAGATCAGGGCTATTATAGTTCATAAAACTCTTCATTTGTTTTTATTTCAGCCAGTTTCTCATTTTATTTGATCTTGACCTGATGTACAAACAAAACTAAAACTGAGATAAAAAAAAATAATAAAAACTATATATATATATTTTTTTTAACTACTAAATTGATCAAAATAAAATATCTAAAATCTAATTAGGGTTATTTTAGTTTTATTTTAAGATTTTTAATTTAATAGCTTTTATTTTTTAATATATTTTTAATTTTCATGTTTATTTTATCATTTTATTAATTGTTTTTTTTATGTTTATTTCAGTTTTAGTTTTTATTGATTTCCAGGTAATTAATTAGTGCTTAACTTAAACATTTCTACATTTTGATTTAGTTTCTGTAATATTTATTTATGTTGGTTTATAAATGATTATATTATATTACCATAAATTATACTAATATTACTATTATACTAATATTTTTGTTTATAAATGACTATCATATTACTATAAATTAAATTAATATTTATTTTAATTTTGTTTATAAATTACTATCATATTACTATAAATTAAATTATTTTTTTTTATAATAAATTAATTATTATATCATATTATAAATTAAACTAATATTTATTTATTTTTGTTTATTAATTATTATGTCATATTATTATAAATTAAACGAATATTTATTTATTTTTGTTTATTAATTATTATATATTATAATAAATTAAACTAATATTTATTTAATACTTATTTCAGCAATTAACAGAAATGTTTTTAATAGTTTTAGTTTCTGATGATAATAACCCTAAATATAATTCAAAATTATCATAAAAATATATAAAAACTATTTAGACACACCTAAAAAAAAAAAAATACTAAAAATGACAAACACACAATTTTAAATATAATATTTGGATATAGTTTTATATTTTGAATTTGTTTTTCTTAAATATTTTTTATATATTTATATATATTAAAATATATTTAAAAAATCAGGTTTTTTTTTATATTGCTATTTAGGTATAATTCATTTTTATTTCAGTTATTTAATTATTTATTTATTAATTATTTTAGTGCTTAGCTTAAACTTCTCTCAGTTTATTGCCAAGAAAACATTTCTACATTTTAATTTAGTTTAAGTTTTTCAACTAATATTTATTTGTTATAGTTTTAGTTAATAACACTAAATATGATTCAAAATGATCATAAAAATTATAATACACAGGTTCAGATCTCTCTGTGCTTTGCCAAGTACAAAAAAGTGTGTCAGAGCATAATTTACAATGGCAAACTATGAGTTATATCCAAGTATTATGATCCCACCATAATGTCAATTTATAACACGCTTTATAAACAAGCGTTCAAACCTTTGGAGGATGTTTGATTTAATTCCGTCTCTTCTGCTCACCCAGAATGCATTGATTTGCACAAAAATACAGTAAAAACAGGAACACTGTGAGATATTACAAACTACAATTACCCGTTTTCTATTTTAATATTTTAATTTAGCAGAAGTCAACATGCGGCTCGCAGCCTGAGAGAGAGAGAGAGAGAGAGAGAGAGAGAGAGAGAGAGTGAGAGAGAGAGAGAGAGAGAGAGAGAGAGAGAGAGAGAGAGAGTGAGAGAGAGAGAGAGAGAGAGAGAGAGAGAGAGAGAGAGAGAGAGAGAGAGAGAGAGAGACACAGGGTTCCCACTCTTTCATGAACACCAGATTCAAGGACTTTTTAAAGCACCTTTTATTTTAAATCAAGCACAATAAATACGATAAAGGTGGGTGTGTTACTGCCAATTTATCAAATACCTACTGTACCTGTGTCTATCATTAATGCAGTAACGCTAAGGCATATACTGACAACTAAAATACAATTTCCAATGAGGAAAGAGGCTGGTGTACAAGAGCGAGCAAGTTTTAACAAGAGATGCAGTTTGCAGGTCTCTTATTCCTGCTTTAAAAAAAATTCACACTAGTTTTTGTTTTCTTTTTTTATAAATCATTACTTAATTAAAACATCAAAATATAGAGATAATGTATACATGAATTTTCCAATTAAATGAAAAGATATGGACAAGTTAATTGTTAGGCATAAAAAACATGCATAATTATTTATTAAGTCACCTGTACATGTACCTTTTTAAAAATCAATTTGAAGGCTTTTAAGACCTGCACATATTTTATATTAAACATATATAATAACGGCCCATTTCAAATGTTTACGTGCTTTTCTTCTTTTTATTTTTTGAGCGGTGATGAAATATTGCTCTTGTAAATACTTGCCAGCATTTCAGTAATGAAATCTAAGATCTTTAAAATGCATCAAAATTACAGCAAAGTGCAGCCGTACGGTGCTCTGCAGGGGTCAAAAAGGATATAAACAGTGAATTTTGAAGTGATCTCATCTTGAAAACTCAGAGATGTGGATTCAGACGGCAATTAAATGACCACACGACCTTGGTGTTTGTCTAAAACAGTAAGTAATTCGGCCGGGGATTTTTATGCGGGTGGTGGGAGAAAAGCACTGACATTCTGGATTCGGATGGCAATAAAATCCCAGACTAGCCCCTGTCAATGATGAAAATACCCACGAGAAACAATTACCATTCGAATAGGGCTTTTGACAGTAGATGGCGCTTATGGAATAGCAGAAATATATTGAAATAGCTTCCTCCCGTAATGCTGTTTTGTTCTGGCTTTGGCAGCGCATGAAGGCCAATTTTTGTAATAGCACCATGCTACTCTAACAAAATGCAGTTCATGCTTAATTCAAGCACTTTCAAGGACCTATGTTTGTTTTCAAGTACTTTCCAGGCCTTGAATCCATGTGACTGAAATTCAAGAACTTTCAAGTACATTCAAGAAGCGTGGGAACCCTGGAGAGAGCGAGAGTGAGTGTGCGCGTGTGAGAGAGAGAGAGAGTGTGTGTGTGTGTGTGTGTGCGTGTGTGTGTGAGTGTGTTTGAGGACAGTTACGTTGACATCGGCTCCTTTAGACAGCAGAAACTCCAGCATCTCGGTCTGACCGCAGTCGGCGGCGTAGTGAAGCGGCTTCCTGCCTCCCTCCAGAGTCCGGTTCACATCCTCCGCCTGCGCACACACACACACACACACACACACACACACACACGCACACGCACAGGTGTATAGTTATGCTTAAATGCTCAATTAATGCATTACAGTTTAACTAAACTCATTAGATTTTATTCGACTAAAACTAAAACTTGCTGTCAAAATGAACACTGGTTTCAACACTAGTGGAATGAAACAAGACCTCAGCCTCATCGTGTGAGCCTGCTGTGTGTGTGTGTGTGTGTGTGTGTGTGTGTGTGTGTGTGTGTGTGTGTGTGTGTGTGTGTGTGTGTGTGAACCGAGGTAAACCGCTGAGCTAAACATATCCCCACCACAGGAACACAAAACGCCCACTTCACCAAACACTCCGCCAGCTCTGACCGGACGCTGTGTGTGTGAGAGACTGAGCGTTTACTGAGCAGCTCCTGACCACCAGCGCTGACCGGACGCTGTGTGTGTAAGAGACTGAGCGTTTACTGAGCAGCTCCTGACCACCAGCTCTGACCGGACGCTGTGTGTGTAAGAGACTGAGCGTTTACTGAGCCGCTCCTGACCACCAGCGCTGACCGGACGCTGTGTGTGTAAGAGACTGAGCGTTTACTGAGCCGCTCCTGACCACCAGCGCTGACCGGACGCTGTGTGTGTGAGAGACTGAGCGTTTACTGAGCAGCTCCTGACCACCAGGGCTGACCGGACGCTGTGTGTGTGAGAGACTGAGCGTTTACTGAGCCGCTCCTGACCACCAGCGCTGACCGGACGCTGTGTGTGTGAGAGACTGAGCGTTTACTGAGCAGCTCCTGACCACCAGCGCTGACCGGACGCTGTGTGTGTGAGAGACTGAGCGTTTACTGAGCAGCTCCTGACCACCAGGGCTGACCGGACGCTGTGTGTGTGAGAGACTGAACGTTTACTGAGCCGCTCCTGACCACCAGCTCTGACCGGACGCTGTGTGTGTAAGAGACTGAGCGTTTACTGAGCAGCTCCTGACCACCAGGGCTGACCGGACGCTGTGTGTGTGAGAGACTGAACGTTTACTGAGCCGCTCCTGACCACCAGCTCTGACCGGACGCTGTGTGTGTAAGAGACTGAGCGTTTACTGAGCAGCTCCTGACCGCCAGCGCTGACCGGACGCTGTGTGTGAGAGACTGAGCGTTTACTGAGCAGCTCCTGACCGCCAGCTCTGACCGGACGCTGTGTGTGAGAGACTGAGCAGCTCCTGACCACCAGCGCTGACCGGACGCTGTGTGTGAGAGACTGAGCGTTTACTGAGCAGCTCCTGACCGCCAGCTCTGACCGGACGCTGTGTGTGAGAGACTGAGCGTTTACTGAGCAGCTCCTGACCGCCAGCGCTGACCGGACGCTGTGTGTGAGAGACTGAGCGTTTACTGAGCAGCTCCTGACCGCCAGCGCTGACCGGACGCTGTGTGTGAGAGACTGAGCGTTTACTGAGCAGCTCCTGACCGCCAGCTCTGACCGGACGCTGTGTGTGAGAGACTGAGCGTTTACTGAGCAGCTCCTGACCGCCAGCTCTGACCGGACGCTGTGTGTGTGAGAGACTGAGCGTTTACTGAGCAGCTCCTGACCGCCAGCTCTGACCGGACGCTGTGTGTGTGTAAGAGACTGAGCGTTTACTGAGCAGCTCCTGACCGCCAGCTCTGACCGGACGCTGTGTGTGTGTAAGAGACTGAGCGTTTACTGAGCAGCTCCTGACCACCAGCTCTGACCGGACGCTGTGTGTGAGAGACTGAGCGTTTACTGAGCAGCTCCTGACCGCCAGCTCTGACCGGACGCTGTGTGTGAGAGACTGAGCGTTTACTGAGCAGCTCCTGACCGCCAGCTCTGACCGGACGCTGTGTGTGAGAGACTGAGCTTTACTGAGCAGCTCCTGACCGCCAGCGCTGACCGGACGCTGTGTGTGTGAGAGACTGAGCGTTTACTGAGCAGCTCCTGACCGCCAGCTCTGACCGGACGCTGTGTGTGAGAGACTGAGCTTTACTGAGCAGCTCCTGACCGCCAGCGCTGACCGGACGCTGTGTGTGTGAGAGACTGAGCGTTTACTGAGCAGCTCCTGACCGCCAGCGCTGACCGGACGCTGTGTGTGTGAGAGACTGAGCGTTTACTGAGCAGCTCCTGACCGCCAGCTCTGACCGGACGCTGTGTGTGTGTAAGAGACTGAGCGTTTACTGAGCAGCTCCTGACCACCAGCTCTGACCGGACGCTGTGTGTGAGAGACTGAGCGTTTACTGAGCAGCTCCTGACCGCCAGCGCTGACCGGACGCTGTGTGTGAGAGACTGAGCTTTACTGAGCAGCTCCTGACCGCCAGCTCTGACCGGACGCTGTGTGTGTGAGAGACTGAGCGTTTACTGAGCAGCTCCTGACCGCCAGCTCTGACCGGACGCTGTGTGTGTAAGAGACTGAGCGTTTACTGAGCAGCTCCTGACCACCAGCTCTGACCGGACGCTGTGTGTGTGAGAGACTGAGCGTTTACTGAGCAGCTCCTGACCGCCAGCGCTGACCGGACGCTGTGTGTGTGAGAGACTGAGCGTTTACTGAGCAGCTCCTGACCGCCAGCTCTGACCGGACGCTGTGTGTGAGAGACTGAGCGTTTACTGAGCAGCTCCTGACCACCAGCTCTGACCGGACGCTGTGTGTGTGAGAGACTGAGCGTTTACTGAGCAGCTCCTGACCACCAGCGCTGACCGGACGCTGTGTGTGTAAGAGACTGAGCGTTTACTGAGCAGCTCCTGACCGCCAGCGCTGACCGGACGCTGTGTGTGTGAGAGACTGAGCGTTTACTGAGCAGCTCCTGACCGCCAGCTCTGACCAGACGCTGTGTGTGTGAGAGACTGAGCGTTTACTGAGCAGCTCCTGACCACCAGCTCTGACCAGACGCTGTGTGTGTGAGAGACTGAGCGTTTACTGAGCAGCTCCTGACCGCCAGCTCTGACCGGACGCTGTGTGTGAGAGACTGAGCGTTTACTGAGCAGCTCCTGACCGCCAGCGCTGACCGGACGCTGTGTGTGAGAGACTGAGCGTTTACTGAGCAGCTCCTGACCGCCAGCTCTGACCGGACGCTGTGTGTGTGAGAGACTGAACGTTTACTGAGCAGCTCCTGACCGCCAGCGCTGACCGGACGCTGTGTGTGAGAGACTGAACGTTTACTGAGCAGCTCCTGACCACCAGCTCTGACCGGACGCTGTGTGTGTGAGACTGAGCGTTTACTGAGCAGCTCCTGACCGCCAGCTCTGACCGGACGCTGTGTGTGAGAGACTGAACGTTTACTGAGCAGCTCCTGACCACCAGCTCTGACCGGACGCTGTGTGTAAGAGACTGAGCGTTTACTGAGCAGCTCCTGACCACCAGCTCTGACCGGACGCTGTGTGTGAGAGACTGAGCGTTTACTGAGCAGCTCCTGACCACCAGCTCTGACCGGACGCTGTGTGTGAGAGACTGAGCGTTTACTGAGCAGCTCCTGACCGCCAGCGCTGACCGGACGCTGTGTGTGTAAGAGACTGAGCGTTTACTGAGCAGCTCCTGACCGCCAGCGCTGACCGGACGCTGTGTGTGTGAGAGACTGAGCGTTTACTGAGCAGCTCCTGACCACCAGCGCTGACCGGACGCTGTGTGTGTAAGAGACTGAGCGTTTACTGAGCAGCTCCTGACCGCCAGCGCTGACCGGACGCTGTGTGTGAGAGACTGAACGTTTACTGAGCAGCTCCTGACCGCCAGCTCTGACCGGACGCTGTGTGTGTAAGAGACTGAGCGTTTACTGAGCAGCTCCTGACCGCCAGCGCTGACCGGACGCTGTGTGTGTGAGAGACTGAGCGTTTACTGAGCTGCTCCTGACCACCAGCTCTGACCGGACGCTGTGTGTGAGAGACTGAGCGTTTACTGAGCAGCTCCTGACCGCCAGCTCTGACCGGACGCTGTGTGTGAGAGACTGAGCGTTTACTGAGCAGCTCCTGACCACCAGCTCTGACCGGACGCTGTGTGTGAGAGACTGAGCGTTTACTGAGCAGCTCCTGACCGCCAGCTCTGACCGGACGCTGTGTGTGAGAGACTGAGCTTTTACTGAGCAGCTCCTGACCGCCAGCTCTGACCGGACGCTGTGTGTGAGAGACTGAGCGTTTACTGAGCAGCTCCTGACCACCAGCTCTGACCGGACGCTGTGTGTGAGAGACTGAGCGTTTACTGAGCAGCTCCTGACCGCCAGCTCTGACCGGACGCTGTGTGTGAGAGACTGAGCTTTTACTGAGCAGCTCCTGACCGCCAGCTCTGACCGGACGCTGTGTGTGAGAGACTGAGCGTTTACTGAGCAGCTCCTGACCGCCAGCTCTGACCGGACGCTGTGTGTGAGAGACTGAGCTTTTACTGAGCTGCTCCTGACCTGACACGCTCTCCATTCAGGTGTGTGAGTTTAAAGCACCTGCGGTTTCCTGCCCACATCCTTAAAACACACACACACACTCCTACTCCTCTGGGGTCTGCGAGCCATTTCTGTGCGTGTGTGAGCAGTGTATATAGTTACACAAGAAGGTGATATTGTGACACAGGATATACACTTAACAGATGAGAGGGAGAGAGAGAGAGAGAGAGAGAGAGAGAGAGAGAGAGAGAGAGAGAGAGAGAGAGAGAGAGAGAGAGAGAGAGAGAGCGTGTGTGTGTGCGTGAGAAAGAGCGCGTGTGTGTGTGTGTGAGAGAAAGAGAGCGTGTGAGAGAGGGAGTGTGTGAGAGCGAGAGAACGTGTGAGAGAGAGAGAGTGTGTGTGTGTGTGTGTGAGAGAGAGAGCGTGTGAGAGAGTGTGTGTGTGTGTGTGTGTGTGTGAGAGAGAGAGAGAGCGTGTGAGAGAGAGAGAGTGTGTGTGTGTGTGTGAGAGAGAGAGCGTGTGAGAGAGAGCGTGTGAGAGAGAGAGAGTGTGTGTGTGTGAGAGAGAGAGCGTGTGAGAGAGCGTGTGTGTGAGAGAGAGAGAGCGTGCGTGTGTGTGTATGAGAGAGCGTGTGAGAGAGAGAGAGTGTGTGTGTGTGTGTGTGAGAGAGAGAGCGTGTGAGAGAGAGTGTGTGTGTGTGTGAGAGAGCGTGCGTGTGTATGAGAGTGTGTGTGAGAGAGAGCGTGCGTGTGTGTGTATGAGAGTGTGTGTGAGAGAGAGATCAGAAATAAAACTACAAAATAGACAAACGATTTACTCGCCTAATAAATGCATCGCATTAATTAAATAAAAAATAAAACATTTTAATTATATTATAAAGCATCTATTTTTAATAATATGATTTAGGATACTTTAAACATCATACATATTAAATATTATATTATGAAATAATTTAATAATAAATAGTATTAAATAAATATTTAATTCTGCTTAATATGATTTTAATATAACTTATCACACATTATATACCGGTAATACATAATATTATTATATGAGCATGACAATAATAATCAAAAATATTTGGATACTTTAATCTTTATAAATATAATAATATGAATATTATATTATTCAATAGTTTGTTATTATTTAATAATATGTATCATTAAATAAGTATTTAATTATTAAATCATTGCATTTAATATGATTTTAATATAAATTATAAATAATTATCACATATTATATACCGGTAATACATAACATTATTATTTTATATGAGCATGACAATAATAGCCTAAAATATTTGGATACTTTAATAAATATAATAATAGAAATTATTAAATAAATATATAATTATTAAACCATATGTTTAATAAAAATTATAAATAATTATCATATTATATACCGGTAATACATAATATTATATTACATGACAATAATAATATAAATACTGTAATCATAACAAATATAATAATATTTAATATTATATTTTGTAGTATGTTATTATTTAGATTATTATTAGATTTAATATTATTTTAATATAGATTATTATTGTATCATATAATATGATAACCTAAAATATTAGGATACTTTAATAATAATATTTAATGTATTATTCAATATATCATTTAATACTTTATTAATCAATATTACATTTAATATGAGATTATACATTTGTATATAAATGATATCACTAATAATGAAATATAATTATCACATTATACAATGCATAATATTATTATTGTATTATATGAACATAATAATAATTTAAACATTATTTTAAACGTTTCTTTTACTGAATTAATCACTAATAGACATAAATAGATGCTTTATAATAATATCTGAGAGAAAACCTCCACCTGTTGCTTTTACTGCTACATCCCATAGTATTATTGCCATGGTAACACGGTTCTGTACCATAGTAATATAACTGGACATACTATATGTGACTATGGTAGTCGTAGTATAGATCAAATACCACAATACAGGATCTATAAACCTGTTTTTGTGTGTGTGTGTGTGTGTGTGTGAGAGAGAGAGAGAGTGTGTGTGTGTGTCTCACCTTAACCAGGAGAGTCTTCACCTCATCCAGATCTCCGTTTTTCAGGGCCCACATCAACTCCTTATCCCCCATGTCACCTGAAAAACACACACACACACACACACACACACACACACACACACACACACACACACACACACACACACACACACACAGTATCACAGGCCTGCGCTCCTATAACTGGCTCGCGCCGTCGCTGCGGGTGTCATTTAATTCCTCCGACTGTTTAACGGGTGTGTGAAGTGTCTCCGCCGATCGCTTACCGGATTGAGTGTGTTTTTCGGGTTTGACAGAAAGTTTGTGATCAGACACTGACGGGATCCGCCTGAACTGCAGCAACCAGAGGCAAGAACTTCCGCTATCAGACAGGCGCCCGCAGAGACACTTCAAAATAAGAGTCCCCGTCCACACCCACCCCCTCAGATCTGTCACGAAACTGTGCATGTCTATTTAACAATAAATAATAATTTAAATAAATAAATAATAATAATAATCCCCCCAAAAAATGTAACTATAGTAATAAATCAAATCTCTGGATAAACGAGGCCTTCGTCATTTCAGAATAAGAGTCTCCGTCCACACCCACCGCCTCAGATCTGTCATGAAACAGTACATGTAAAGTAACAATAAATAATAATAATAATAATGAAAATAATAATATATAAATAAATCAAATCTCTGTATAAACTAGGCCTTCGACATTTCAGAATAAGAGTCCCGTCCACACCCACCACCTCAGATCTGTCATGAAACGGTACATGTAACGTAACAATAAATGTAATATAAATAATAATAATAATAATAATAATAATTCAAATAAAATAAATAAATCAAATCTCTGTATAAACTAGGCCTCCGACATTTCAGAATAAGAGTCCCCGTCCACACCCACCACCTCAGATCTGTCATGAAACGGTACATGTAAAGTAACAATAAATAATAATATAAATAAATAATATTTATAATTCAAGTAAAATAAAATAATATAAATAAATCAAATCTCTGTATAAACTAGGCCTTCGACATTGCAGAATAAGAGTCCCCGTCCACACACACCACCTCAGATCTGTCATGAAACAGTACATGTAAAGTAACAATAAATTATAATAATAATTAAAATAATAATATATAAATAAATCAAATCTCTGTATAAACTAGGCCTTCAACACTTCATAATAAGAGTCCCATCAGATCTGTCATGAAACGGTACATGTCAAGTAACAATAAATAATCATATAAATAAATATTAATTATAATCCAAATAAAATAAAATAGTAATATAGTAATAAAATCAAATCTCTGTATAAACTAAGCCTTCGACATTTCAGAATAAGAGTCTCCGTCCACACCCACCACCTCAGATGTGTCATGAAACGGTACATGTAAAGTAACAATAAATTATAATAATAATAATTAAAATAATAATATATAAATAAATCAAATTTCTGTATAAACTAGGCCTTCGACACATTAGAATAAGAGTCCCATCAGCTCTGTCATGAAACGGTACATGTCAAGTTACAATAAATAATCATATAAATAAATATGAATTATAATCCAAATAAAATAAAATAGTAATATAGTAATAAATCAAATCTCTGAATAAACTAGGCCTTCGACACTTCAGAATAAGAGTCCCGTCCACACCCACCACCTCAGATCTGTCATGAAACAGTACATGTAAAGAAACAATAAATGTAATATAAATAATAATAATAATAATAATAATTCAAATAAAATAAATAAATCAAATCTCTGTATAAACTAGGCCTCCGACATTTCAGAATAAGAGTCCCGTCCACACCCACCACCTCAGATCTGTCATGAAACGGTAAATGTAAAGTAACAATAAATAATAATAATAATAATTAAAATAATAATATATAAATAAATCAAATCTCTGTAAAAACTAGGCCTTCGACACTTCAGAATAAGAGTCCCATTAGCTCTGTCATGAAACGGTACATGTCAAGTAACAATAAATAATAATAATAATAATTAAAATAATAATATATAAATCAAATATCTGTAAAAACTAGGCCTTCGACACTTCAGAATAAGAGTCCCATTAGCTCTGTCATGAAACAGTACATGTAAAGTAACAATAAATGTAATATAAATAATAATAATAATAATTCAGATAAAATAAATAAATCAAATCTCTGTATAAACTAGGCCTCCGACATTTCAGAATAAGAGTCCCGTCCACACCCACCACCTCAGATCTGTCATGAAACGGTACATGTAAAGTATCAATAAATAATAATAATAATAATTAAATAATTATATTTAAATAAATCAAATCTCTGTAAAAACTAGGCCTTCGACACTTCAGAATAAGAGTCCCGTCCACACCCACCACCTCAGATCTGGCATGTAAAGTAACAATAAATGTAATATAAATAAATATAAATAATCAAAATAATATAAATAAATAAAATCTCTGTATAAACTAGACCTTCAACATTTCAGAATAAGAGTCTCCGTCCACACCCACCACCTCAGATCTGGCATGTAAAGTAACAATAAATGTAATATTAATAAATATTCATTATAATCCAAATAGAAAAATGGTAATATAGTAATAAATCAAATATCAAAAGTAATTTGTCACTTCAAAGTAAGAGTCACTACAGTCGGTGTGTACATCCTTAATATATATATATATATATAAACAGAACATAAATATAATCCAGCTGTTAATAAAACGTTAATGGTAACTTGAGAGATGGCACAGGTGGAGTTATTAATATTGATCTTCAGGAGGACAGTTTGAAGAGTATTAATGCTTCATAAATCAGAAATGAATGGATAAAAACAATGAAATTCAGTCCGAGTTATAATAAAGAGCAGGATTTGGCATTCAGACTAATATAATCACAGGAGGTGCTGCTGGGTTAATAGCATTTACTGGAAAATCTGTCCAATTTCATGGCTGTCTATTAGTTAGGCCTAACAGCTGATTTGCATGTAAATGTTTTATTTACATATGCTAATATGTTTTTTATTATTATCAGTGCTGTTGTATATCTGATTCCTCTCTGAGTGATTTTTAATCAGCGATTATCAGTGATCCGAATGTCTATAATGCATAGAGACAGAAAATAAATGAGTGAATTAAATACTTTTCATTCTGTCAGGATTCATATGTTCTAATGGATGTCAGGAGTTATAGATTATTTTTGCGGTATAAATAGCGAGTACCAGTGGTCCACATGAGGCATTGGCCTATAATTCATAGATAGAAAAATAAATAAATAACGTGATCATCCATAGCTGGACGTTCACCAACGAAACAAGTATTAACATTTTCTTCAGAACGTTCAGAGAACATTCAAATAACGTTCCCACAACGTTCAGAATTCAACATTTCAGTTATTCAGAAATAACTTATTGGGAACGTTAGCAAAACGCTTTAAAGCGGAGTCTAAAGCTATTTCATGCATTCGGCCTTATTGACACTGTTAAAGCTACACTGTGTGATATTTTCCCCATCTAGCGGTGAAAGGGTATATGACCATCCAGTAAATATTAGTTTCTGTTCCTCCCAATTCCGATTTCGTTTTAACTCCTACGGTGGCCGATTTAGTCCAAGATTAACATGGCTTCCAGTTCGATCCAGCAATCCCCCTCTTCACATTCGCCATCGAGTTGTAACGCGTGTGTCCGGGTGAAAAATACGGATAGCTCACTCAACGCAACTGGAGTCGATGCAAACACGGAGGCGATTGACATCAAACAGCCCGCACTTTATTCCCCGGCACAAACTCCACTTCCGTCCACAGCATTACCCACCAAAACAAAAATAAATGAATGTTAGCAACAGAAGACAGAAAATAATCCGCACACATGGGAGCTCGAGGCGCAGTACACACACACACACACACAGAACGCAGGCGCTCCAACCGGGGCGAACGCTCTTAAAGGGGCCACACTATTTTCCTACTCGTTACAGAGTGTTAAAACGCGAAAGGCGAAGCTTGAATTTACGGGTATGTCCCTCTTTGGCTAATGTACTTTCAAGATGGAGGGGCAACATGGCGACCCCCATTCGAACCCCTTACCCGTATGTATTTTCAATGGCATATTATAAACTTATGAGAATACTTTATTACTTGAAAGAAGTAAATATACATTAATGAGCACATATATTTTTGAAAGAACTGAGTGTTTTTAGCTAAGAATAAACTAAAAAAGTTACACAGTGTAGCTTTAAAGGGTAACTAAACCCTAGACCAACTTTTTTTAGTTAATGATATGTAATACTGGGGCTTTATTAATGCTGTTCATTGATTCAAGTAAATGTTTTGACATTTGGGTATAAAGTGTTTTAATTCTATAAAATATGGTGTAAAACCGCCAAAGTGCTGCCGGACGCGATTGACGCGATTCGCGCGAGTGATTTAGATGTTAAGTCAATGCAGAGACGCGAAATGGCATTCTGCGGCGCGATTCGCGCGATTGAGGCGGCACGAATGACGCGAATTGAGCGTTTTGAACGCGTGATTCGCGCGAATCGCTCAAGTTAAAAAATCTGAACTTTGGCGGATATTCGCGCCGCGTTAACCAATCAGGAGCTTGCTCTAGTAGTGACAACAATGAGGAGAACATCTGTATATTAATATCTGGTTCAGACAATATGATTATCACTGTGATAACATTAAATGACATGAAACACAACCCAGTCTCTTTTTGTTAAATGCAAGTTTATGTTTGATCAATAATACAAAAGTAGAAGTAAAAGGTGTAATAAGCTACACATGAAATAAAGCAAACAATTCAGTCAAACATTCAAAGTCAGCGCTAGTCGGCTACAACGCTAATGTAAAGTTATAGCCTAAAAATAAAAAAGTAATGAAACTTCACTTTGCCCTCAGCCTAAACGATTTGCCAGGGAACAAATTATAGATCCATGAGAGCAAAGATCGGCCGTTAAAAGACGAATTATAGCTGGAGACGCCACAGAGACATCAGAGCCAGCGGCAGACGGCCGGAGGACTGGCCGAGGAAAGGCTGCTCTCGCCGGGGTTAATGAGCGCTGAGCACCGCTGATCCACTGGAGCTCACAACTCCACACACGCCAGATCACATGTTCAAATAGGCGCTCTCTTTATAAATAAACCACAGATTTGAGCTTTAAACAACTACATTATCACCTGAAAAAGTCTTAAAACTACGTTTTGTCACACATTAACAGTAGATTTTAACAAAAAAGACGTGTAAACACAGCCCATGTCAGCCATTTCTCAACGAGACGAGCCGGCTGGCAGAAGCCCCGCCCATAACGTGAATTCACGTCTGTTGTGAAGTGAATGTCACGCGCGAATGAAGCGAGTAAACTCAAAATGTTCAAGCGTCCACCTTCGCGCGAATATCGCGATTTATTCGCGTCAATCGCGTCCGGTGTGAACGCACCATTAAGGTTGAACGGTGGCGACTGCAGTTGAATTTTCCTATCGGACGTTGTGGGTCATCATGACGTAGGATGGCACTTCCAACGGCACACACATCAACCAGAGCGAGAGCGCGTCCATCAATGAGCTTTGTTCGGGTTACGTCGGCCATTTTGTTTTTAGACACGAGATCAACAATGTCACTAAAGAAGTGTGTGTGTGTGTTCAGCTTCACAAATAAGCCAGCGTTAAGGGAACAGTGGATGCAGTTTGTGTTTCCGGAGTTCTGTGTGTGTGTGTGTGTGTGTGTGTGTGTGTGTTTGTTTCCGGTCATGAGTGGAAACCGCAGGCGTGAGTGAAACTGATCAAATGTGTGTGTTTTGTTGACAATCGGTGTGTAAGTGCATATAATGTGAACAACACCTACATATAGAGAATCAGAGTTATCCAGGGATCATGCCATGATGTGTGTGTGTGTGTGTGCGCGCTCTCTTTAGCTCCGCCCACTGCACGCCTCCACGGACTCGGCTGTTTTCTGAAAGAATCGGTACAGTGTATCTGTCTTTTATAAATCTGATAAACTAAAGACTCTTGGGAGATATGAAGGATCAACACTACTCTATAGATACTCAAGATCAACATGTGTGTGTTATGACCCCTTAAAATCTTACAACTTCAAATAACGTTGCAGCAATGTTTGCAAAATGACTAAATGGCATAACGTTCGAATAAGACGTTTTTTTAAAAACTGGACTCGTGTCCTTCTCTATGTTGCAGTGATGATGCAGAATGTCTTTATAAAGCTCGAGCACAATCGGATGCAGAAAAGAGCAAGATCTGGCCGTTTATCAGCTTCTGATGTGAATCCTCCTTCACCTTCCCACCTGACCTCTCTCCGTCTGATATATGGATGATGGCAGCGCCGCGTGACACTATTATTGCATGAAATGAGCTCTCAAAAGAAAACCAATCCAGCTCGAGGACAAAAACATCTATAAAGGAGCGCGCGTTTGTCAGGAGGGTTATAAAGCGAACGGCAGGACTGCAGGTATCGCAGCAAAGCCCACGAGAGCACCTGCTCGCCCATTAGCCGCGTCTCAGCGCTAATGATATGCAGCATCTGCGTGTGTGAGGGTCTCGAGAGGCCACCGCAGGCTTCATGCTAATACACACGCGGGCGACGATGACAGGCGCGTTCATGTGTGCTGCCTCAAGAGCTCATGCTACTGGTGGACTTGCAGTGTTATCCAAGAGTTGTGCTTTTGCCTTCTGAACAACAACTTCTTCATTCCTGAGGGAATAAGACAAGGGTGGGAATCACAGTTTTCCGGTTGATTGAAGTCCCCATGAAATCAAAATGTAAATGTTGTGAATGTGTTAGCCTTGCTGTTCTCTATAAGAGAGTGTGCGCCAAAACAATGACAAGCATTCAAAAATTTGTCTCTAATTTCCGCCAATATGGATAAATTATTTTGATGATATCACTCTGCAGATTTTCTGTCCAATCAAATGCTCACTAGAATCTGAAGCCCCGCCCCCTACATTATAAACAGATGTGGCTGAAATCGGTCACTTGGTCACACACTACATAGGGGATCGGGAACCATCAGACAGTGCACTATATAGGGGACAGGGAACGATCAGACAGTGCACTATATAGGGGACAGGGAACGATCAGACAGTACACTATATAGGGGATAAGGAACCATCAGACAGTGCACTATATAGGGGATAGGGAACCATCAGACAGTGCACTATATAGGGGATAGGGAACCATCAGACAGTGCACTATATAGGGGATAGGGAACCATCAGACAGTGCACTATATAGGGGATAGGGAACCATCAGACAGTGCACTATATAAGAGACCGGGAACCATCAGACAGTGCACTATATAGGGGACAGGGAACGATCAGACAGTGCACTATATAGGTGATAGGGAAGCATCAGACAGTGCACTATATAGGGGATAGGGAACCATCAGACAGTGCACTATATAGGGGATAGGGAACCATCAGACAGTGCACTATATAGAGGATAGGGAACCATCAGACAGTGCACTATATAAGGGATCGGGAACCATCAGACAGTGCACTATATAGGGGACAGGGAACGATCAGACAGTGCACTATATAGGTGATAGGGAAGCATCAGACAGTGCACTATATAGGGGATAGGGAACCATCAGACAGTGCACTATATAGGGGATAGGGAACCATCAGACAGTGCACTATATAGGGGATAGGGAACCATCAGACAGTGCACTATATAGGTGATAGGGAAGCATCAGACAGTGCACTATATAGGGGATAGGGAACCATCAGACAGTGCACTATATAGGGGATAGGGAACCATCAGACAGTGCACTATATAGGGGATAGGGAACCATCAGACAGTGCACTATATAGGGGATAGGGAACCATCAGACAGTGCACTATATAAGAGACCGGGAACGATCAGACAGTGCACTATATAGGGGACAGGGAACGATCAGACAGTGCACTATATAGGGGACAGGGAACGATCAGACAGTGCACTATATAGGGGATTGGGAATGATCAGACAGTGCACTATATAGGGGATAGGGAACCATCAGACAGTGCACTATATAGGGGATAGGGAAACATCAGACAGTGCACTATATAGGGGACAGGGAACGATCAGACAGTGCACTATATAGGGAATAGGGAACCATCAGACAGTGCACTATATAGAGGATAGGGAACCATCAGACAGTGCACTATATAGGGGATAGGGAACCATCAGACAGTGCACTATATAGGGGATAGGGAACCATCAGACAGTGCACTATATAGGGGACAGGGAATGATTAGACTGTGCTCTATATAGGGGATAGGGAACCATCAGACAGTGCACTATATAGGGGACAGGGAACGATCAGACTGTGCTCTATATAGGGGATAGGGAACCATCAGACAGTGCACTATATAGGGGATAGGGAACCATCAGACAGTGCACTATATAGGGGATAGGGAACCATCAGACAGTGCACTATATAGGGGATAGGGAACCATCAGACAGTGCACTATATAGGAGATAGGGAATGATCAGACAGTGCACTATATAGGGGATAGGGAACCATCAGACAGTGCACTATATAGGGGATAGGGAACCATCAGACAGTGCACTATATAGGGGATAGGGAAAGATCAGACAGTGCACTATATAGGGGATAGGGAACCATCAGACAGTGCACTATATAGGGGATAGGGAACAATCAGACAGTGCACTATATAGGGGATAGGGAAAGATCAGACAGTGCACTATATAGGGGATAGGGAATGATCAGACAGTGCACTATATAGGGGATAGGGAACCATCAGACAGTGCACTATATAGGGGATAGGGAAAGATCAGACAGTGCACTATATAGGGGATAGGGAACCATCAGACAGTGCACTATATAGGGGATAGGGAACAATCAGACAGTGCACTATATAGGGGATAGGGAAAGATCAGACAGTGCACTATATAGGGGATAGGGAATGATCAGACAGTGCACTATATAGGGGATAGGGAATGATCAGACAGTGCACTATATAGGGGATAGGGAATGATCAGACAGTGCACTATATAGGGGATAGGGAATGATCAGACAGTGCACTATATAGGGGATAGAGATTGATAGAAAAATGACTAAAATGTTCTATAAATCAGGTGAATAATATATATATATATATATAAACATTTAGAATATAGATATGAATGAAACTAATTTTGGTGAATGTGTAAAACTGCTCAAGTGGAGATTTCTGACTCAAACTTGCCGCATTTAAAGAGATGTATTATAAACAAAATAAACACTTAAATGTGTATTGTGGATGTTTTCTTCCCACTGAAACACAAAACTGGCCAGTGCATATAAAAAAGTATGGTTTTGCCTGTAGCGTCCTGCCTTAAAAATAACAACTGCCACCATATAAATCTGGTATCATGTGAAATAATCATGTTTTTCTCTCACTGGCCGGCTGAACATCGACTTTATCACACAGAGCAAATAACAAATAATCTGAATATAAAAATAAGAACAATTTGAGAAGTTTTCATCTGCTCTAAGCTGCTGTTCTCTTCATCCAGAGGGAGATCACGGGCGATATTTCAGAGGAAGTTCAGGCGTGTCTTCCTGTAATTAAGTCCAAACTGCACCAGAACACAGACTTTAGGATGACGGAGGCCGGTCACCTGGAAACAGAAACATTTAGCATTTAAAGCAGGCAATTAAAAACGTCAGCAATACTGTAATGCAGAGATTCCCAAACTTTGATCTAAAACACTTGAGATTTTAAGTTAATATCTCAATACTTTAACAAACAGTGTTGGGAGAAATGCATTACAAGTAACTTGAGTTTTGTAATCAGATTACTTTTTTTAAAGTAACGAGTAAAGTACTTTTAAATGTACAAAAAGTTACTTTTTCAAAGAAGTAACGCAAGTTACTTTGTTTTCCCATGTCCTCATGGAAGAAGAAAGCCGCCATGTTTACAATGAGCACGTAATAAGATCAACTAAACGCTGGGTCTTCCAAAGTATGTGAAGTTTGCAGCAGTCTTTTTAAAATAAAACATTCTGCAAACATTATGGGAACGTTACTTTTGAATGT
>CM042245.1:57653633-57681133 GCA_023566225.1 Romanogobio albipinnatus | reverse complement strand
AACTTCAAAGTTTGTCTTGACGAACGTTTTTTATCTGGTTGTTTATTACTTTTTTTTTCGATTATGTTTTGTATTTGGACTATAATTTCATGTGTCCCTGTTGCAGACATGATTCATTAATTCATAAAAACAAAGCCATTATGAACTTAAATTTAATTTGCATTGACATTAAACGAATTTTTTTGGCTGAAAAGTTTTTGCACGAATCATTTAGTGAATCGCATAATACAATACACTAAAAAGATCTGATTCAAACGAATGATTCGTTCACAAATCGCACATTTTTGCTCATTATGTGAACCTGGTACCTTGCAAAAACATTTTTGTTGCTATAAACCTGATCTCTCGGACTCTGGTAATGGTTTAAATCGATAAATGCTCTGGTGATTTCCATTTTTGTGCAACAGTCAGGCAGCGAACAGACTGAGGAAGCACCAACCGAAACTACATGTGGACATCCCACTGAGGAAACAGTAAAAAACACACCGATCCTCATGATGTTTCTCTGCAGACGCGCGTGCAGACGGTCTCTCTCGCCCACTCTTATCTGAGGAGCACACAGGGGTAATGAGACACACATGAACCTCCTACAGGCCGTCTGTGAGTGTGTGTGTGTGTGTGTCCAGCAGGAGGCAGCGTTCTGGAACACATGCAGACCTTCAGCACTCCTGCTGCTTTCTCATCAGTCTTGTTTTCTGACAGAAGGAGAAAAAGTTTGTGTTTCTCAGTGCAGTCAGGCTCCTCTCGCTGTAGCCGCACTGACCTCTGAATGCCCACTGGAATAGCAGGATGAATATTATTACACAAACCTATGGCAGAGCAAGAGTAGAATGCTAGTATGCGATGCCGAATTCAACACTGGTTACTGCACAGCACAACACTGACTCCCAGCTAACGGAACGTTCTGGCAAGGTTCTCTTAAAGTTATGATCAATGTGAGATGGTGGTCCAGTGGGTTAACCCATGGACCTGATATGCAGAAGGTTGCTGGTTCTATCCCAGTGGTCACCACCAGTGTGTCCTTGAGCAAGGCACTTTACTCCATGTTGCTCCAGGGGGATTGTTCCTGTAATAAGGGCACTGTAAGTCGCTTTGGATAAAAGCGTCTGCCAAATGCATAAATGTAAATGATCAAACGTTCTTCCAGTAACGTTTATATAATGTTCGCTCTTGTTTCAGAACATTCGGAGAACATTCAAAAGTAACGTTCCAGTGTTTGAAGAATGATAAAACGTAATGTTCCCTTAACGTTTGCATAACCAAGAAAAAACGTTTAAAAATCTGGATGTTAAAAAGCGTAACTGGCGAGACTATGACGTCAGATTTAGCGTAAAAAGCGTAACTGGCGTAGCGTTGACGTCAAATTTAGCGTAACAGGCGTAGCGTTGACGTCAGATTTAGCGTAAAAAGTGTAATTTGCGAGACTATGATGTCAGATTTAGCGTACAAAGCGTAACTGGCGTAGCGTTGACGTCAGATTTAGCGTAAAAAGCGTAACAGGCGTAGCGTTGACGTCAGATTTAGCGTAAAAAGTGTAACTGGCGAGACTATGACGTCAGATTTAGCGTAAAAAGCATAACAGGCGAGACTATGATGTCAGATTTAGCGTAAAAAGTGTAACTGGCGTAGCGTTGACGTCAGATTTAGCGTAAAAAGTGTAACTGGCGTAGCGTTGACGTCAAATTTAGCGTAAAAAGCGTAACTGGCGTAGCGTTGACGTCAGATTTAGCGTAAAAAGTGTAACTGGCGAGACTATGATGTCAGATTTAGCGTACAAAGCGTAACTGCCGTAGCGTTGACGTCAGATTTAGCGTAAAAAGCGTAGTGTTGACGTCAGATTTAGCGTAAAAGGTGTAACTGACGAGACTATGACGTCAGATTTAGCGTAAAAAGCGCAACTGGCGACACTATGACGTCAGATTTAGCATAAAAAGCGTAACTGGCGCAGCGTTGACGTCAGATTTAGCGTAAAAAGTGTAACTGGCAAGACTATGACGTCAGATTTAGCGTAAAAAGCGTAACAGGCGTAGCGTTGACGTCAGATTTAGCGTAAAAAGCGTAACAGGCGTAGCGTTGACGTCAGATTTAGCGTAAAAAGTGTAACTGGCGAGACTATGACGTCAGATTTAGCGTAAAAAGCATAACAGGCGAGACTATGATGTCAGATTTAGCGTAAAAAGTGTAACTGGCGTAGCGTTGACGTCAGATTTAGCGTAAAAGGTGTAACTGGCGTAGCGTTGACGTCAGATTTAGCGTAAAAAGTGTAACTGGCGTAGCGTTGACGTCAAATTTAGCGTAAAAAGCGTAACTGGCGTAGCGTTGACGTCAGATTTAGCGTAAAAAGTGTAACTGGCAAGACTATGATGTCAGATTTAGCGTACAAAGCGTAACTGGCGTAGCGTTGACGTCAGATTTAGCGTAAAAAGCGTAGTGTTGACGTCAGATTTAGCGTAAAAAGTGTAACTGACGAGACTATGACGTCAGATTTAGCGTAAAAAGCGCAACTGGCGACACTATGACGTCAGATTTAGCATAAAAAGCGTAACTGGCGCAGCGTTGACGTCAGATTTAGCGTAAAAAGTGTAACTGGCGTAGCATTGACGTCAAATTTAGCATAAAAAGCGTAACTGGCGTAGCTTTGACGTCAGATTTAGCGTAAAAAGTGTAACTGGCGAGACTATGATGTCAGATTTAGCGTACAAAGCGTAACTGGCGTAGCGTTGACGTCAGATTTAGCATAAAAAGCGTAGTGTTGACGTCAGATTTAGCGTAAAAAGCGCAACTGGCGACACTATGACGTCAGATTTAGCGTAAAAAGCGCAACTGGCGAGACGATTACATCAGATTTAGAGTAAAAAGCGTAACAGGTGAGACTATGACGTCAGATTTAGTGTAAAAAGCGTAACTGGCGACATTATGACGTCAGATTTAGCATAAAAAGCGTAACTGGCGCAGCGATGACGTCATACGTAGCGTAAAAAGCGTAACTGGCACAACGATGACGTCGGACGTAGTGCAAAAATCTTTACTGGCAAGACTATGACATCAGATTTAACGTAAAAAGTGTAACTGGCACAACGATGACGTCATACGTAGCGTAAAAAGCGTAACTGGCACAACGATGACGTCGGATGTAGCGTAAAAAGCGTAACTGGCACAACAATGACCTCATACGTAGCGTAAAAAGCGTAACTGGCACAACGATGACGTCGGACGTAGCGCAAAAAGCGTTACTGGCAAGACTATGACATCAGATTTAACGTAAAAAGCGTAACTGGCACAACGATGACGTCGGATGTAGCGTAAAAAGCGTAACTGGCACAACGATGACGTCATACGTAGCGTAAAAAGCGTAACTGGCACAACGATGACGTCATACGTAGCGTAAAAAGCGTAACTGGCGCAGCGATGACATCAGACGTAGCGTAAAAAGCGTAACTGCCACAGCAATGAAATCAGACGTAGCATAAAAAGCGTAACTGGCACAACGATGACGTCAGATGTAGCGTAAAAAGCGTAACTGCCGCAGCGATGACATCAGACGTAGCGTAAAAAGCGTAACTGGCGCAGCGATGACATCAGATGTAGTGTAAAAAGCGTAACTGGCACAACGATGACGTCGGACGTAGCGTAAAAAGCGTAACTGGCGCAGTGATGACATCAGACGTAGCGTAAAAAGCGTAACTGGCGCAGCGATGACATCAGACGTAGCATAAAAATCGTAACGGGCACAACGTTGACGTCAGACGTAGCGTAAAAATCGTAACTGGCACAATGATGACATCGGACGTAGCGTAAAAAGCGTAACTGGCGCAGCGATGACATCAGACGTAGCATAAAAATCGTAACTGGCACAACGATGACGTCAGACGTAGCGTAAAAAGCGTAACTGGCACAATGATGACGTCAGACGTAGCGTAAAAAGCGTAACTGCCGCAACAATGTTACTAATTACTGAGAGGTGTATTATAGGATGTGAAGTCTGTTGAACAGAATTGCAGCTGATGTACAAACCTCCTGTTTTCATCCTTAATCATCATCATCATCATCATCACATAAGGGAAATTATGTCATTATATACATTATATCATTAAATTAATTACATTTAATGATCTCAGAAGTATCTGCTGAGATCTTTAAATTGCTACTGATTAATTTATAATGTTGTATAATGGACTAATTATTTTAATTGTTCTCAGCAACGGAGACATTTTTTGTAAGTTCACTGAACTCACACACACCTAGTGTGTGTGCTGACGCCATTATTCAGAGAGCAAAAGGGATGAGTTTGAGAGTTTAAAAAGAGAAAACGTGGATTGAGATGAAAATGCTGTGAAATACAAACACACTTGCCTTGGGTAAATTCTTCTCCATCAGGTTTTATGTAGGGAACAACCTTTCCAGGCTGAAGTGAAGGAGAGCTCTGTGTCGCTCTACTGCCTGTGGGACACAAACACAAACCGGATGACCTTAGATGACCCTCATCTCACTCGTTCACTAGATGATATGTGTGTATTCTAGTATGCTTAATAGACAGCAGGTTCCCTTAATGATTCTGATAAAATCATTCCGATAAATGCAAGCGTTTCATCCTGGAGCGGCAGAGATTAGAGTCAGAGACGCTTGCGACGTGATAATATGTTCTCTAGAGATCTCAGATCTCTAGAGCTCTGATGGTTGTTATCATACGGGTCCTCTGGGCTCTGAAGTTCATGGCGCATATATAGATAATATATGGTGTTCAGCAGACAAACAATCTGATGAGTCCTGCTGTGAGCGGGATTTAGCTTCAGCGTAAAACATACACACAAACGCTTCACCGTTGGGGTTTCCATTGACTTTTCTATCCTCTAAACTCTCCAGCCATCATTAAGAAAATGGATGGGTGGATGGATGGATGAATGGGTGGGTGGAAGTATGTGTGAATGGAATGGAATGGAAGGATGGGTGGGTGTGTGCATGGATGGATGGATGGATGAATAGATGGATGGATAGATGGATGGGTGGGAGGATGGGTGTAAGTATGGGTGGATGGATGGATGGATAAGTTGGAGGATGAATGACTGGGTGGAAGTATGGGTGGATGGATGGATGAGTGGGTGGGAGGATGGATGTGTGGATGGATGGATAGATAGATGGATGGGTGTAAGTATGGGTGGATGGATAGATGAGTGGGTGGGAGGATGGATGGATGGATGGATGAGTGGGACGATGGGTGGATGAATGGGTGGAAGTATGGGTGGATGAGTGGGTGGGAGGATGGATGGATGAATGGGTGGAAGTATGGGTGGATGGATGAGTGGGTGGTTGGGAGTATGGATGGATGGGAGGATGGATGGGAGAGTGGATGGGTGGATGAATGGATGGATGGATAGATGGATCGGTGGGTGTAAATATGGGTGGATGAATGGATGGATGGATAGATGGGTGGGTGGGTGGGAGGATGGATGGATGACTGGTTGGAAGTATGGGTGGATGGATGGATGAGTGGGTGGGGGGATGGATGAGTGGATTGATGGGTGGGAGGATGGATGTGTGGACGGGTGAATGAATAGATGGATGGGTGGACGGATGGGTGGTTGGAAGTATGGGTGGATGGTTAGAAGTATGGGTGGATGGATGGAAGTATGGGTGGGAGGATGGATGGATGAATGGGTGGAAGTATGGGTGGGAGGATGGATGGATAAATGGGTGGATGGATGGATGAGTGGGTGGATGGATGAATGAGTTGGATTTAGCTTTAGTGTTAAACATACACACAAACGCTTCATGATGGGGATTTCTATTGACTTTTCTATCTCTCATTCAAACCTTTTTGCATTTTCACACCATCATTAAGACATTTCGTAGTTGTTCAAGTTGTTTTCCTCAGGGAGAACATTAGTTGCTGGTAGTTTCAGATTTGAGAAGACTCTTGAATTTGTTACATTTTAATTTTAAATGGGAAGCAAAACAGAAAAGTGTTTTGGAGAGGGGAAAATAATCTGAATAATTAAAGCTGAACGTTCTGTTCATCATTTACTCACCGTCACGTCGATCCAAACTCATAACACTTTTTTCTTCTTCTGTGAAACATAAAAGATGTTTAGTAGAATGTTTATGTTGCTCTTCTCAATACTCAAGAGTCAATACAATAAATTCAATAGGATGGATGGGTGGGTGGGTGTGTCGGTGGATGGATTAATGGATGGGTGGATGGATGGAAGGATGGATGGGTGGGTGGGTGAATGGATGGATGCAAGGATGGATGGGTGGGTGGGTGGATGGATGGATGGGTGGGTGAATGGATGGGTGGGTGGGTGGTTGGGTGGATGGATGGATGGGTGGGTGGGTGGATGGATGCAAGGATGGATGGGTGGGTGGATGGATGGATGGATGGGTGGGTGGGTGGATGGGTGGGTGGGTGGTTGGGTGGATGGATGGATGGATGGGTGGGTGGGTGGATGGATGCAAGGATGGATGGGTGGAAGGAGATGGATGGATGGGTGGATGGATGCAAGGATGGATGGGTGGGTGGATGGATGGATGGATGCAAGGGTGGATGGGTGGATGGATGGATAAATGGAAGAATGAATGGATGGGTGGGCATTAAATGAATGAATGCAGAGAGACACTGGATCTGTAGTTCAGAGGAAATGCCAGTGTGTGTGTGTGTGTGTGTGTGTGTGTGTAGGTGTGTGTGTGGGTAGGTGTGTGTGTGTGTGTGTGTCATCTACAGACACTAAAGCTATGTTTGCCTTTTCCATAATTTTGGACTTATTCCCGTTAAATAAGGAACACATGCAGGATATTATACTTTATTTCAGTTAACATCAAAAAAAGAGACGAGAGATCAGTGTTGTGTATCGAACCGAATCACGACAGGAGTGTGTTGTTAAAATATGATGTCTGAGGCACACACACACACACACACACACACACACACTCTCTCTTAAGTGTAATTACATCCTATAATGCTCAGCGCTCTGTGTGCATGATGGATTATGGCATGACACCATTATTTAGCTGAAAAATGATTAATGGTGTGTGAGCTTCATAAACACAGGAGCTGAGAGACGTCTCTGACCCTCACACACCTCTGGAATAAACACCACCAAAACATGAATTATGGGCTGCATTAAAGACGTATTGTTCTGCATATGACAGGAGGAGCAGGCGATGAACTCTTCATTATAGCTCCAGACGTGTGTGTGCAGAAGCAGCGGCACTAATGGAGGAGCTCACACACACACGACTGACATGAGGAAACGCTCAGTCACGGCTCAAACATCTGCTCTTACATCTGCAATTTAAACGTTAGAATAACTTCTGAAGGGCCGTCGCTGCTGAAAGATGCCAATATCTACTAATAAACTCATTAATTAAATACAGAAATACCGGGTCAAGCGCAACAGAAGCAAACGAGGAGGCAGCAGACCAACTGAAAAAATGAGTGAAGATATTTGAAGCAAAAATGTTAAAACCCCACATTAAAACATTGAGTTGTATAGAGCCAATGGCATGTTTTGTTCTATTATAGCGCCACCAAGAGGCACAATCACACCATTGTTTTTATGTGTCCTCGGAGTGAGCCCATGTGTGTGTGCGTCAATTTTGGTGAAAATATCTCATTTCATTTTGGAGTTAAAGACATTTATATGAAAAAAACACATAAAAAATGACTGACACCTGACTTTGATTGGATTTTACTGCCCCTTACTATCAATATTTTGACATTTGGGCATTAGTGTTTATCTATCGACCTATGTTTCCGATTTTCTAAAGCTGGTTTCGTCTCAATCAGACTAGCGGTTTCGAAGATATCAACGTTTTTTAAGCGCTAGATTACCGTGCTGCACAAACCATATGCCGAAACCTGGCAAGTCTGGTATCGTTGGACTCGGCAAGGATTCAGGAGACTAAAAAAGTTACTCCCATGAAAATAAGTCAACCACACCCAAAGTTATAAGCAGTTGGGGAAATAAATTCTCCACTAGGTGGCGCTGTTTCAGAACTTCTCAGGCTCCTTCAAGGCATTGTGCTGATGACCCATACCGAGTTTTGTAACAATCCGTTCATGTGTTCATAAAATACAGCATTTTAGCACATAATTCAAAATGGCCGACATGCCAAAATGGCCGACATGCCTAAGGAGACCACTTTTATGATTTTTGGACAAACAGTTCAGAAGTTATAAGCAAAAATAGCCATTTTTCGTATCTCCGGACCAGTAGGTGGCGCTGCGCCGAAACGTTGCATGTTGGGATCATGCTTGTGATGACATGCATAGATATTCATAATAAAGGCTAGATGTCTAGAGTCTCTAAAGTCATCAGCGGCGGCCATCTTGTCACAGGCAGGGCTCTGTGGTACCTGATGTAAGGCGAGTGAAAAATACTCTTATCTCACTGAAATCTTGACGGATTTACAAATGGTTTGGTTTCTTATGTTATTAACGTGGCTATAATTCTGGATGCTTGAACAAATTATAAATATTTTTTCATAAGTATGCAGTGTCATAACTACATCTCTGACGTTTATAACAAACCAAACAGTTTGAAAATCGGTAGAAAATTGAGCAAGTTATGGTTATTTAAAAAGTACACGCACCATTAAAACACAATGTTAGCAGTGAGCGAGCTGACTGTGACAAGATGGCCGCCAGGTGCAGACGTCGACCTCCATTGGCCAGCAGCGCGGACGAGACATCTAGCCTTTATTATGTATATCTATGATGACATGTACCAAGTTTGGTTTGAATACGATAAAGCGTTGCAGAGATATAGCCTTACATGTATTTTTGCAACCACTACGTGAAATGTGTTTGCGTGTTTATCGAAAACGATTTGACGAATCAACTTGAATTCCATCACATTTTGGCACTGCCTGAAGATGATCTGGTTAAGTTTTCCTGCAAATCGGACAAACCGTCTAGGACGAGTTCGCAAAAGTAGGTTTATCGGAAAATTAAAAATGGTGGGAAAATTGTCATGACGGAAAATTATGTCATAGTGCGATCGAATCGTCATGAGCTCAGTTTCTAGCCCTAGTTATTAGCATAAATATGAGTGCAACTTTGGACAGGTGGTGGCGCTAGAGGGATTGAGTTAGAGACTCAAAATTTGCTATAGTGACAGTTGGGACTGTCCTCTATCTGTGTGCCAAATTTCATAACTTTCCCACAAGCGGTTCTATGGGCTGCTATAGACTCCAATGGCGGAAGAATAATAATAATAAAAGGAACACCAACAAATTCAATAGGTTTCTACTAGGGACTAGCCTGGATGCCAGACGAACTTAGCCCCGGCCACAAAATTTTTTGCACGGGCATTTCGGTCTGGACTTGATCCATAGAGAAGTAATTATGCCCGAACAGAAACTGTTCGGACCAATGAAATTGTCAGGGCGGGCTTTAGACGATGATGGACAGATGATAAACAGTAACGTAATCATCCACGTCATCAAAGACGCTTGGGTTGAATTTGTTCTAATCCTAAACGGAGAACTTGTTCGTATATGCGTTCACCTTTACTATTTCTCTCAGAAATGATGATCGTGTTGGTCAGTACTCTGTGTATCCTTAAATTATTTTTTTACAACACCGGTAAAGATCGTTTACACTCATCTTCTTCTTCTAACGTGACTTATTCCAGCGTGCGTGCGGACAGGGTTGCCAAGTTTTTACAGCAAAACTCGCCCAACTGCTCCTCAAAACTAGCCAAAAACAAGCCCAATAGCTTTCCGGGTGGGGGGGTTCTCCGGGAAAAATGGCATTTGGGGGGTAAAATATGTGTTATTTTGGCACGGCTGCTAAATTCGTATTCCTGGGTCTGTATATCACAAAATTATGGTCGCTTCAACCCGCGGACTTGGCAACACAGGGCAGTTGAGTTCTGTTATGCGTCGCTCCGTTGCTCTGATTGGTTGTAGGTCTATCCAATTGAGGTCTTTCCTGGTTCGGTTTAAACACGCCCCATAATCACAGCCCAACGGAGCAGATCAGACTCATATTCTGACTAGAATTGAGTATGACGACGTCAGGCTAACTAGGGATGCCACAATTCTCAATATAATATTGAACTGTTCGGTACGCATTCACGGTTCAATGCGCGCTTGTGAATTGTGTTTTTTTCGGTTTTGCATTTAATAAGTTATTTTTCTGCAAATTCTATCAGTTGCTCCATCCCAATACTGAACAACGCGACATACATTCACATCATTAGTGGTAGAGTTATACTCACGGGACACTGTAGATATTCACAATCACCAAAGTTCATTATTTGCATGCGTTTTAAAGCCTTGCCGGTTAAACATTTCATTTGCGTGCTTATGCACGGTTTTAACATGCGCTTTTCAGAGCGCGCGCATTAAACGCCTGTCAAACACGCGATTACTGGACTAAGTAGTCGTCTTACTGCGCTAACACTGTCAAATACACACAAGGTTAACATAAACACAGTCGGTTATGTCTAAAGTGAAAGTAACATCGGTGTGTCTGTATATTAGATGCACGCAGGACTTAAATTGACAGCAGCGCAGCCTATAGTGAACACGCTGTCCTTAAAGGGACAGTTCACCTCTAAAATGATGTCATTATTTACTCACTCTAATGTTGTTCCAAACCTGTATTCATTTCTCGATGACATTTCATTTTTGAGTGAACTATCCCTTTAATGTTAATACAACAACAAAAGACAAAGAGAAAATCACTCACTGCTCTTGACTGAAACACTTTAATACAGTAGCTTTAATAAGAATCAATGTATATTTTATAGTGAAGTCTATGTAGTGTTTTATTTTTACATTTATTCATTCAATTTCATACTTAAATGCTGCTGTACAGCTCTGAGCTGCCAGTGTAAATCTTTATATATGTTTATTTTATATTATACAGTACACTAGGAATGTGTACAAGGGTTTTTTAAGTCACATAAAGAAAGAGTATTGCAATAAAAAAATCTTTATTTTCTCCTTAACCTCTTGCTGTTCCTGTCGCCTAAGAATAGAACAGCAAAAAACTGATGTGACAAGCCATCAGAACCGAACCGAACCGAAAACCGTGGTTAAAAACCGAGGTATGTATTGAACCGTGGACTAACTGTATTGTTGCATCCCTAGTGCCTACGCGCCTTCGGTGCTTGGCCCCTAAATATTTGATGTCAGCTTTATTTCAAGTGTTACTGAAAATGTCCTGTGCTATTGTGAAAGTTCCTAAGTGTGTTTTGGAGTTTACATGAAGCCAAGATCAGAAAACACTTTCATTTTCTCATAATATCAGCATCATCTCTTCTCTCTCAGGATCTGAAACGGTTCAATCAGAGATTCAGCTCTAAACCCCGCCTTTCTGAGAGCCTGCTCTGCTCTGATTGGTCAGATGGCTCAGTCTGTTGTGATTGGTCTACTCTGCTCTGATTGGCCATGACAATAACTCCATTTATGATCTTTGAAACTTCGAAAAAAAAAGCATAACGGGACACTTTAAGAAGTGACGAATCAGACTCTGAAGATCAGACTCCAGCTTAATAAAGGCTCTGCGACCCCTGATGTTTTTTACTGTGTGTTTTAATGGCAGCAATTATGAAAGCGCTTTACTAACGAGCATATGTGGACTCAAAGCTGCTGTCCTCGCTAACAAGTCCCTCTAATGAGATCATTAATTACGTCCCCCAGCAGCAGAAACCTGCTGCATCAACATGGACGCGGGGTGTGCGAGTAGATTATGGGTCAGCGTGAGACCCCACGAGCCGCAGGCGAGACGTGTGTTTCAGAGCGGCTGCCGTATGCTCTTAACACCACCATCTGTACGGGAGAACGAACGAGACACGTCGACAGACCGTTTACTGAGCGACTGATGCTCTGTGAAAATAGTCAAGTCAACTTTATTTATTTAGCGCTTTTTACAATGCAGATTGTTTCAAAGCAGCTTCACAGTGTTAAACAGGAAAATAATGCGACAGAATTTGATTCGGCCGTACAGCCGCTCCGGAGAAAACGGTGATGTCATCAGCTCAGTTCAACTATCATACAGTGACAGTGTGGGCTTTAGATCAGTAATTTAGTCTATATGGTTAATTTAGCTTAATAATTAGATTTATTTGGATATTTAGTTGAAAAATGTAGTGTCCCCAACTGAGCAAAGGTGACAGTGGCAAGGAAACCAAAACCCCATCAGGTGACCTAATGGAGAAAAATAAACCTTGGGACTTTACAGGTCAGAGGTCATATTAAATTGCAATATTTGAAAGATCGGAGTCATCACGCCGGAGACGGGTTTATTGAGGATGGCACGTCGATTAAACAATTATTGAATAGGAATATTCGAACGATCGGAGTCATCACGCCGGAGACGGGTTTATTGAGGATGCCGTGTCGATGAGGCAGTTTCAGGAGGAATCCGGCTGACTGCAGTAAACCTCGGGATAAAACAGAGAGGCTATCATTAGCGTAGATGCCATTCTTCTGATGATGTCACGAGTACATCAGGTGTTATGGGAAGTGTTCCCGGTTCCGGCTGACCTAGTTAATGCAGCCTAATGCTGCGTTCACACCAAACCAGAATAGAGCGTCAAAATTGCGTCTACCGTGTCTAGTTGGACGATTGAACATTTTGAATCCATTCGTGCATCCACAGCGAATTGGACGTGCGTATAAATGGAGTGTTTGAAGCGAAATAGACGCGCATTCAAGGCGCTCCAGGACAAATGTGTCATAAAACACCACTCTGCCTATTTTCATTTTCATTAAAAATATATATTAAGCATTAATAGCAGTGTTAATTTCGTTGACGAATAATTTTCATCATAATTTTCGTCAACGACCTTTTTTCACTGACGAAAACGAGACGATAACTAAATAAAAACTAGTGTTGGATGACAAAAACTATGAGGAAAATCAACTGTCATTTTCGTCAACAAATAAAAACGAGACGAAGATGTTAGGGAGGGAAGATTAGGGAAGAGATCCGGTCAGAACTGATGTCCTGTGTCACAGATGCACACATTTGAGTTGAGCTGATCTAACCGCTGGAAAACACACGGCCTACAGGCTCATCCCCAATCCAGAGCGGCTCACAATCACTGAATAACACACATTTATGCCAGGCAATTGTTTATGAACTAATGCTGATGAATACTGACAATGTTTACTTTAACATGTTTATATAGTAATATGTTTTAGACGGTTGTAACAATGCATATTTTATCTCCTGAACTTTAATGAGCTCCTGCAACTGCAACAGAGGCGTAGACATTTCAAAATAAGAGTCCGGGTGTATTTCGAGCTTGTTTATAATTAAAAGTCACACATTATATATTCGTTTTTGGTTACACAATAAACTGTATTTAATTTAATTCCCATTTAATTTATAGTCAGGAGGAAAGACCAGTATTTGACACATATTCAATAAAGTATCAGGGTTAGAATAGTTCACTAAAACCATTTAATAAAATCTTCATTACTTGAAATGAAATAAATGTTAACTGAAATAAATTAAATAAATAAACAAACTTATTTGAAGCTTTAGCTCAATCTGATATGGCCTACTGACTAAAACAGAAATACAAAGTTATAAAAACTATATAGATGTTTTTAAAAAACAAACAAAAAAGTGAATTGAGCTCTTTTGTGTATTTTTAATGTCAAAAACAAAATGATGTCAAAATGTCAGTTCAAGTGACAGTCGGTTATGTAACGCTTAAATGCTTAATGTATTACAATTTAACTAAACTCATTAGATTTTAGGAGACTAAATCTACTCTAGTTTTAGTCGACTAAAATCTTATGATATTTAGTCGACTAAAACTAAAAACAATTCAGGTGACTAAAACTACTAAACTAAAACTAAATCAAGATATGCTGTCAAAATTAACACTGATTAATAGCCACACAAATGTGGTCCAGGCAACTCCTACATTATCTTCACTGCATGTATATTTAAATATCCTTAAAAAAATAAAGTTAACTTCTCTTTGCCCTCAGTCAAAACGATTTGGCAGACAACAAATGATAGATTCATGAGACCAAAGATCAGCTGTTAGATCCACACAAGACGAGCCACTACAGGACATCAGAGCCAGCGGCAGACGTCAGAAGGACTGGCCGAGGAAAGGCTGCCCTCGGCGGGGTTAATGAGCGCTGAGCGCCCAGTGATCTCCTGGAGCTCACAGCTACAAAAACGCAAGACTATTTTTTAAATAGGCGCTCTCTTTATAAATAAACCACAGCTTTAAACACCTACATTCTCACCTGAAAAACTCTACATTTTGTGACACAATAGTATTTTTAAATTATGCAGGGTTGCTCATCACGTCACTTCACCACGTGACAGCAGCGAGCAGGCTCCTGATTGGTTAACACGGCGCGAATTGACGCCAAAGTTCAAATTTTTCAACTCGGGCATCAGACGTGAATTCACTTCAAACGTGTGAATGCACAGAAAAGACCACTCGCACGAATGAGGCGGAAACGCGTCTATCGCGCCACAGGACCTCCAGACGAGCGTCAACTCGCCTTTCCATTGACTTAACATGGAAATCACTCGCTCCAGACGCTCTATTCGCATTTGGTGTGAACGCAGCATTACAATCATTTAATTGAAAAAGTGTTTTATGTGTATGCCATAGTAAAGAGATGTGTTTTTTTATAAAATAGCAAGAGTTCTTCTCTACATCGGTGTCAGTGTTTCTGAACTTCATTGTAGTCTTGAGTTTTCTTCCGGGGACCAACACGTCACAGTATTCCTCATTTAAAGGGGTCATGAACTGGCTTTTTATATTTATTTTTTTATACTATTGTCTGAGGTCAACTTATGACATTTTTTAACTATTCACAAACATCATAATAAATAAGTAAAGCTATCTTCTACCCTGGTTTTGAGTCTAGCTCCTGAAACGCTCTGTTTTTATGGGCGTGCCGCATTGAAGACTTGGAAGTAAACGCCCACTGCTATGATTGGATAACAGTTGTGCATATTATAATGAGTTTCGGTTCCTCCGTTAGTACACGTGGGGAATTGTTTTGAAAACTTCCAATGTGGAAAAATGGCAACCGGAACGATCCGCCCGTGTCTGATCCCCAATCGCAGGACAATGAACCAACAACACCTCAAATACAAAGGATACTCCAGCCTGTGACAGCGTGGCAAGTTATTGTTAATTATGTTTAGTTATACACGTACACATAATCAGTAGATTATCTGTAATACTATCAAATATAAAAACATGTTTTACTCACATTAGTGTGTTGCACCATTCCTGTCGGGCACAATATTGAAGGCACAGCATCATTTTTTTAATCTCATTCTGTCTGCAAATCCAGTCTCTTGTTTACATTAAAAGTTAAGTTCAACCTCATTCCTGATACTGGAAACCGAACTGGATTACTATTTTGTAATCTTCAACGGCATGTTTATGGCTTGGTCGCTCGATCCGTTTTAGAGCCATGTAGGCCTATTACATGTCATGCCTGAATCGGTGGGCGGGGCTACAGAATTAGGCGTTTCCTGAGCCAGCTGTCAATAAAAGCTTTTATTTGACTAACAAAGACATTTTCAGCTCCGAGACTTACAGGATATTATTATAGTACGATGACCTTTTATATATCAAAAGCTCAAGGGAAAGTTGATCTCTCAATTTATGACCCCTTTAAATAATAGGGCGGGGCCTGGTTGAGTCAGTTAGTTGTGTGTTGAAACCATAGACTGTAAAAAACATGGCCGTAGTGTCCGCGACATCACCCATAGGATTCTGAAGAGCAGTTTTGAAGTGTAAAGTAGGGTCGAGCAGGCCGTCGCCATCTTCATAACAGAAAATGGGCAAAGAGGTGGGATGTGGGCGGAGCTAAGGCAATGACTAACAGACAGCAGACAAACGGCAATCCACCTGTCACTCAAAGTGGCCACGCCCTTAATTATGCAGCACTTTAAGGCTTTATATAATGTAAACGAATGAGTTATAAAAAATATTCACCCCCTCACAGTCGTCATGAAGGGCAAAATTAGCCGTATAGACCAAAAGCACAATGTGTCGCAGACTGTGAACATGTGTTCTTCTGCTGTACAGTTGGGCATTTTAACATGAGCTCAATGAGATTCTGCTCCGTCTGGAGTCTCTAGTGGCCAGTCCATGAACTGCAGTTTAACTCACTTCCGTATCGGCTTCAAGAGAAACTGCGGGAGGAGCCGATTGGTTGAAACTGGCGGTTATGGTAAGGGGCAAACCATTTCCCAAACACGCTGGAAACGCTTGACCAATCACAACACACTGCTCCAGCCGACCAATCAGGGCACAGTGTGCTTTTCAGAAGGCGGGGCTTCATGTAGGCATGGCACTAGCCGAGCTGCGTGTGAGAGGACGGCAGTGTTTGTTTCTCGGTTTTCCCAGTGTGTGTGTGTGTGTGTATTTAACTGGTGCTCTGTTTGAATGACACACAATATAAACAATCATGGTTTGCCTAATGGGTAATTAATCAGGATCCCTGATTAGAGGTGATCAATTACAGGCGTCTGAAGAACACACAGTTAGCGGCGCACTCTCTCTGAACTAAACAGAATTACATGATAAAGTAAAATTGATTCAAAACAAAACAATTTGGTTTTTGGTGCTCAGTTGTCACCACAATATATGCTTAGAATACACTGCAGAAATGCATGTTCTTCCTCATGGTCTTGTTTTCCAGTACAAATATCTCAACTTTATTAACTCAAGATGCATTTACTGGAGAATCAAGTCTTGTGTTTTGAAAAATGTATAAAAATGGCCTTATCTGCCAATGGGGTCAGAAAAATAAACATAATTCAAAGGGAAAACAAGATTATTTTTCTGACCCCATTGGCAATTATTAATAATTTTAATGTGGAGGAAATATAAGAATACAGTAAATAAAGTGCATACTGGACTTCAATATTTCAACATGTGTATTTGCATAGATGTGTTGTGTGGTGGTAACGCGACCGTCTGACCGTGTTCACACTCCTGCGCTCCTGTTTTATCCTCCATCCATGATGTCGCTCTGTGTCTTTATCTCCGGCTCTGAATCTGGGTTATTTTCTGCTGTCACCATCACTTTCTGCTGCAAACACAAACCTATAATATCAGGCACAGCATCTCTCTCTCTCACACACACACACACAGAAGTTTGGCTCCGGTGAATGACAGAAAAACGCTGTTTGTGTCTTTGAAAGGGAGGGAGAAATGATTTCATTCTCTCCACGTGTAACAGAGGGAAAGAGAAATGAGCCGACGGGTACAGAGACACAGACTGTGAAACACTCAACGTCTGATAACACATTTAATTTAATTTCATTCTATGTCATTTTAGAAATGTAGGGAAATTCATCTATGTGCATGTATCTGCGCCAGGACTCCAGCGAGTGGAGATGGAGAATATATCATGGAGAAAAATAACAGAAAGATACGAGACGCAAACAGAGCATCAAAATATGATGTGCCTAAACATCCTGAGATATCAGCAAGAGAATAAAGAGCAGAATATGAAGAACATACAGTGCATAAAATATGAGAATACAGTAAATAAAGTGCATAAAATATGAGAATTAAGTACATAAAGTGCATAAAATATGAGAATAAAGTACATAAAGTGCATAAAATATGAGAATAAAGTACATAAAGTGAAGAAAATATGAGAATAAGTACATAAAGTGAAGAAAATATGAGAATAAAGTACATAAAGTGAAGAAAATATGAGAATAAGTACATAAAGTGAAGAAAATATGAGAATTAAATACATAAAGTCAAGAAAATATGAGAATAAAGTACATAAAGTGAAGAAAATATGAGAATAAAGTACATAAAGTGAAGAAAATATGATAATAAAGTACACAAATTGAAGAAAATATGAGAATAAAGTACATAAAGTGCATAAAATATGAGAATAAAGTACATAAAGTGAAGAAAATATGAGAATAAAGTACACAAATTGAAGAAAATATGAGAATAAAGTACATAAAGTGAAGAAAATATATGAGAATAAAGTACATAAAGTGAAGAAAATATGATAATAAAGTACACAAATTGAAGAAAATATGAGAATAAAGTACATAAAGTGCTTAAAATATGAGAATTAAATACATAAAGTCAAGAAAATATGAGAATAAAGTACACAAATTGAAGAAAATATGAGAATAAAGTACATAAAGTGCATAAAATATGAGAATAAAGTACATAAAGTGAAGAAAATATGAGAATTAAATACATAAAGTCAAGAAAATATGAGTATAAAGTACATAAAGTGAAGAAAATATGAGAATAAAGTACATAAAGTGAAGAAAATATGATAATAAAGTACACAAATTGAAGAAAATATGAGAATAAAGTACATAAAGTGCATAAAATATGAGAATAAAGTACATAAAGTGAAGAAAATATGAGAATAAAGTACACAAATTGAAGAAAATATGAGAATAAAGTACATAAAGTGAAGAAAATATATGAGAATAAAGTACATAAAGTGAAGAAAATATGATAATAAAGTACACAAATTGAAGAAAATATGAGAATAAGTACATAAAGTGCTTAAAATATGAGAATTAAATACATAAAGTCAAGAAAATATGAGAATAAAGTACATAAAGTGCAGAAAATATGAGAATAAAGTACATAAAGTGCAGAAAATATGAGAATAAAGTACATAAAGTGAAGAAAATATGAGAATAAGTACATAAAGTGAAGAAAATATGAGAAAACTGTAAATAATGTCCAGGATATATGAGAAAACAGTAAATGAGTATTAGTATGTGGCACGTGTCATGTATGCAGTGTGTGAACAGCCCCAGTGATGGTAAAAGCAGGAACTGAATGCGGGATAACGGATGAAGCGGAGCAGGTTTATAGTCGGCGTGTTCACCGCAGACAGCCTGACCTTCCCTCCGTTAGCACTCATCTCTGCCTGATAACACCAGCTTCTGCTATCTGGATGATTTTACCCACGAGTCTGTGAGGAGTGTGTGTTTGACAGAGTGTGAGGTGATACAGAGGACGGGCTTTAAATGGAAACATATGGAGAGAAAGACACACACACACACACACACTGATAAGGACACGTCCACTGCACTTACCAGAGAAACACATGTTTGACCAAGTGTGAGATGTGTGTGTGTGTGTATGTTTCGTCCTACGGAAGATACAATGTGAAATATAAGACATGCCGTGTCACCTGTTGTTATCTGTTATCCCCGTCTGTGGCCAGCAGAAACTGGACCTGATTGAGAACAGACACGAAGAGGTTAGAGAGGGTCTGATTCATGCACACCACCGGACAAATGCTTATAATGTTTTAGAAAGAAGTATAAAGTTTGGAGATTCCTGGGAACGCCACCAGGCGACGTCCTTCACACCAGCGGGGACGTTCTGGGACATTCTGGGAACATTTCCAGATGTTTCCCCGTTCAGAGACACTGGAGCGTTTCAAAGATGGCCGCCGAGTCAAATGACTTGCCTCTTCAGCAGAAGCTCCACATTCAGGCAAACAGTGGCTCATTTGCAGTGATGCTCACCGGTTTCAGCAGCCGTTCAGATGCAGCGTCCGCACATTTCGACAGACGTCATGGCTCACAGCGATTGGCTGTGGCGTTTTCCGCCTCTCGTTTGCATACAGTTGAGCACTTCTTGACACACTCTCTCACTGCTGGCTCCGCTCCGCTGTCAGTCTCGCACCTGAGCAGCGCGCGCGGCCATAGACTCAAGCGTTCGGCAGCACGAGGCCATGGGATCAGTGCGGGAGTGAAGGGTCGCAGTGGAGATCAGGCACATCTGTAAAGGACATCAAAGCTTGAACTTTACAATAAGGTTTCATCTGCACTTCAACATTCATCACAGTTCATAATGAACAAGTTTTTATTGAGATTGGGTTGTTCTAACCCAAAGATTGGAGGGTTTTAACCCAGCGATTGGGTGGCAAACTGGTTGTTTTAACCCAGTGATTGGGTTATTCTAACCCAAAGATTGGGTGATTTTAACCCAGAGATTGGGAGTCTTAACCCAGATATTGGGTTGTTCTAACCCAGCGATTGGGTGGTTTTAACCCAGATATTGGGTTGTTCTAACCCAGCGATTGGGTGGTTTTAACCCAGATATTGGGAGTCTTAACCCAGATATTGGGAGTCTTAACCCAGATATTGGGAGTCTTAACCCAGATATTGGGAGTCTTAACCCAGATATTGGGTTGTTCTAACCCAGTGATTGGGTGGTTTTAACTCAGAGATTGGGTTGTTTTAATCCAGCGATCAGGATGTTTTAACCCAGCGATTGGGTGGTTTTAATCCAGATATTGGGTGGTTTTAACCCAGTGATTGGGTTGTTTTAATCCAGCGATCAGGTTGTTTTAACCCAGCGATTGGGTGGTTTTAACCCAGATATTGGGTGGGTTTAACCAAGCGATTGGGTTGTTTTAATTCCAGATATTGGGTGGTTTTAACCCAGCGATTGGGTGGTTTTAATCCAGATATTGGGTGGTTTTAACCCAGCGATTGGGTGGTTTTAATCCAGATATTGGGTGGTTTTAACCCAGCGATTGGGTGGTTTTAATCCAGATATTGGGTGGTTTTAACCCAGATATTGGGTGGGTTTAACCCTGAGATTGGGTGGGTTTAACCCAGATATTGGGTGGTTTTAACCCAGCGATTAGGTGGTTTTAACCCAGAGATTGGGTTATTCTAACCCAAAGATTGGGTGATTTTAACCCAGAGATTGGGTTATTCTAACCCAAAGATTGGGTGATTTTAACCCAGAGATTGGGAGTCTTAACCCAGATATTGGGTTGTTCTAACCCAGCGATTGGGTGGTTTTAACCCAGATATTGGGAGTCTTAACCCAGATATTGGGTTGTTCTAACCCAAAGATTGGGTGATTTTAACCCAGAGATTGGGAGTCTTAACCCAGATATTGGGTTGTTCTAACCCAGCGATTGGGTGGTTTTAACCCAGATATTGGGAGTCTTAACCCAGATATTGGGTTGTTTTAACCCAGTGATTGGGTGGTTTTAACTCAGAGATTGGGTTGTTTTAATCCAGCGATCAGGATGTTTTAACCCAGCGATTGGGTGGTTTTAATCCAGATATTGGGTGGTTTTAACCCAGTGATTGGGTTGTTTTAATCCAGCGATCAGGTTGTTTTAACCCAGCGATTGGGTGGTTTTAACCCAGATATTGGGTGGGTTTAACCAAGCGATTGGGTTGTTTTAATTCCAGATATTGGGTGGTTTTAACCCTGAGATTGGGTGGGTTTAACCCAGATATTGGGTGGTTTTAACCCAGCGATTAGGTGGTTTTAACCCAGAGATTGGGATGTTTTAATCCAGCGATCGGGTGGTTTTAAAACCAGATATTGGGTGGGTTTAACCCAGATATTGGGTGGGTTTAACCAAGCGATTGGGTTGTTTTAATCCAGCGATCAGGTTGTTTTAACCCAGAAATTGGGTGGTTTTAACCCAGCGATTAGGTGGTTTTAACCCAGCGATTGGGATGTTTTAATCCAGCGATCGGGTGGTTTTAAAACCAGATATTGGGTGGTTTTAACCAAGCGATTGGGTTGTTTTAATCCAGCGATCAGGTTGTTTTAATCCAGAAATTGGGTGGTTTAACCCAGCGATTAGGTGGTTTTAACCCAGATATTGGGAGTCTTAACCCAGATATTGGGTTGTTCTAACCCAAAGATTGGGTGATTTTAACCCAGAGATTGGGAGTCTTAACCCAGATATTGGGTTGTTCTAACCCAGCGATTGGGTGGTTTTAACCCAGATATTGGGAGTCTTAACCCAGATATTGGGTTGTTTTAACCCAGTGATTGGGTGGTTTTAACTCAGAGATTGGGTTGTTTTAATCCAGCGATCAGGATGTTTTAACCCAGCGATTGGGTGGTTTTAATCCAGATATTGGGTGGTTTTAACCCAGTGATTGGGTTGTTTTAATCCAGCGATCAGGTTGTTTTAACCCAGCGATTGGGTGGTTTTAACCCAGATATTGGGTGGGTTTAACCAAGCGATTGGGTTGTTTTAATTCCAGATATTGGGTGGTTTTAACCCTGAGATTGGGTGGGTTTAACCCAGATATTGGGTGGTTTTAACCCAGCGATTAGGTGGTTTTAACCCAGAGATTGGGATGTTTTAATCCAGCGATCGGGTGGTTTTAAAACCAGATATTGGGTGGGTTTAACCCAGATATTGGGTGGGTTTAACCAAGCGATTGGGTTGTTTTAATCCAGCGATCAGGTTGTTTTAACCCAGAAATTGGGTGGTTTTAACCCAGCGATTAGGTGGTTTTAACCCAGCGATTGGGATGTTTTAATCCAGCGATCGGGTGGTTTTAAAACCAGATATTGGGTGGTTTTAACCAAGCGATTGGGTTGTTTTAATCCAGCGATCAGGTTGTTTTAATCCAGAAATTGGGTGGTTTAACCCAGCGATTAGGTGGTTTTAACCCAGCGATTGGGATGTTTTAATCCAGCGATCGGGTGGTTTTAAAACCAGATATTGGGTGGGTTTAACCCAGCGATTGGGATGTTTTAATCCAGCGATCGGGTGGTTTTAAAACCAGATATTGGGTGGGTTTAACCCAGCGATTAGGTGGTTTTAACCCAGCGATCAGGTTGTTTTAATCCAGAAATTGGTTGTTTTAACCCAGCGATTAGGTGGTTTTAACCCAGCGATTGGGATGTTTTAATCCAGCGATCGGGTGGTTTTAAAACCAGATATTGGGTGGGTTTAACCCAGCGATTGGGTGGTTTTAACCCAGTGATGATTTAACCCAGCGATTGGGTGGTTTTAACCCAGTGATGATTTAACCCAACGATTGGGTGGTTTTAACCCAGTGATGATTTAACCCAACGATTGGGTGGTTTTAACCCAGGGATTGGGTTGTTTACAGTGTAGATTCATATGGAAAAAAATGAATCCGGTTAAAGATCCTTCATTAATCTCATTTATGATAAATCCGCTGTAAATGAGATCAGTTCAATATTCTGGTGAGCTAAACTGATGATCTGAGAAGATTTGTAAAATGCTGTACGTTGTCAATGTGAGCTAGAACTGAATACGAGATGGCGCTGAAATATATTTTGCAGATGTTAGAGGCTCCAGAGGCCTCGGCTCATCTCTCACACAATATTATAATTTAAACAATATTCCGTCCGCGTCTGAGACTCTGTGCCCAACAGATAAAGGGAAACTCGCCGCTGATAAATGACTCAAATGTCTCGCTGGGAATAATCTCTGGGTTTTCATCTGACACACAAAGTTTATCCTTTTTTAAAAGAAGGAATATCTGAAGCATTTTAAATTATGGCTCATACACACAATATGATAACAACACGTTTCCTTAAAGAGCCGAACACTCAAACTGCAGAATGTACTTATGAAGTTTAAAACACTTTTCCAAACTCTTCTAGAGATATTATTTACAGTGGTTTGATAAACTATTTTATTATTATATCTTTTTTATTAATTATTTTATAATCTATTATTAAATATATAATAACTCAAAATAAAGAATCATTTTTAAATAAATATTTTATTATTTTTATACACATTTCTTAGTTATTTAAATTATTTTTGGCACGTCATTATTTGATAAATTAATATTTTTATGTGATATTCTTTATGATAGTCATTTTTCACAATCATATTTCATTACTCTGATGTATAATAAGTCAAATCATTATAAAAACATTATAAATACATTTTGAAACTTTTTTAAATATTTACAATGGTTTAATATGCTATTTTATTATTATACATAATTCTTAATTATTTAAATTATTTTTGGCATGTCATTTTGTAAATATATTAATGATTTTAATAAATTATTAATTATTTAATCATTTATTATTAAATATAATTACTCAAATTGTAGAAAGAAAAACTTTATCAGATATTATAAATCCTTTTTTAAACATTTTAAAAGAAATATTACCATGGTTAATTATACTATTTTATTATTATACATATTTCCTAATTATTTAAATGATTTGTTTGGCATGCTGTTTTGCAAATAAATGTATGATTCTAATAATTTATTTGATAAATTCTGTGGAGTGGTATGAGAGTTAACGATAAAAATGATCACTGGGCAGCTGAATGACTTAACTGGCCAATCACAGTCCAGTATTCCAGAGAGGAGTCTCTCGTTCTCTTAATCGCCTGCAGGGAACGAGTGACATTAAACAACTCCTGAATCCACGTCCCTCCCCGCAGAATGAATACAGAGCTAAGTACCACACACACACACACACATTGATTCTGCACTATAAAACATGATGCTCGGGGTCATTTAGTTCCATCAGCACAGTCTCCTGTGTGTGTGTGTGTGTGTGTGTGTGTGTGTGTGTGTGATTTATGAGGACACAAATGTGTATAATGACACAGGTATTATATATATATATATATTATATATAAAATCAATGTTAATATTTGGCACAGTAGCCTTTGTTTGCAGTTACAGAGGTCAAAGGTTTCCTGTAGTTTTTCAGCAGGTTTGCACTGCAGGAGGGATTTTGGCCCACTCCTCCACACAGATCTTCTCTAGATCAGTCAGGTTTCTGGCCTGTCGCTGAGAAACACGGAGTTTGAGCTCCTCCAAAGATTCTCTATTGGGTTTAGGTCTGGAGACTGGCTAGGCCACGCCAGAACCTTGATATGCTTCTTACAGAGCCACTCCTTGGTTATCCTGGCTGTGTGCTTCGGGTCATTGTCATGTTGGAAGACCCAGCCTCGACCCATCTTCAATGCTCTAACTGAGGGAAGGAGGTTGTTCCCCAAAATCTGGCAATACATGGCCCCGGTCATCCTCTCCTTAAAGGCCCGGGTATACTTCACTTACCGCGCCCGGACGCGTCACGCGCGCAGCCCTGTCCGCGCGTCTTTCAAAGTATACTACACAACGGATGCGCGCGGATGATCGCGTTCGACGCATGCGCAGTACATTTTTTCCCTATGCTCTACCAGACATTGGGGGGCAGCACTGAGTCCTGTTATCAACGGGACATTCGCTGGGCATGATCGGAGAAGAACTGTAGTGCATCCACCATTGCAAGAAGTTTGGAAGAAATACTGAAGAATCATAAACGATGGAGAAGGATATCCTCTCTTTTTTAAAGCGTGTTGTTTTTAAACCGGTCTTTGCACACTCTTCTTCGACGGCTGAACACTGTGCTCAATACTGTGCGTATTGCCACCTAGTGGACTCTTCTGTACTGCTGGCGCATGCGCTGTTGCACGCGGACCATCCGCGCGGTCTCGAAATTTGGGCTGCGCGCGGACGGGGTGTGCGGCCGAAAATTACGTCATGCGGGCGGTGCACGAACGCGGACGGCCGAAGTATACCCGGGCCTTAATACAGTGCAGTCGCTCTGTCCCATGTGCAGAAAAACACCCCCAAAGCATGATGCTACCCCCCCCCCCCCCATGCTTCACAGTAGGGATGGTGTTCTTGGGATGGTACTCATCATTCTTCTTCCTCCAAACACGTTAAGTGGAATTATGACCAAAAAGTTCTATTTTGGTCTCATCTGACCACATGACTTTCTCCCATGACTCCTCTGGATCATCCAAATGGTCATTGGCAAACTTAAGACGGGCCTTGACATGTGCTGGTTTAAGCAGGGGAACCTTCCGTGCCATGCATGATTTCAAACCATGACGTCTTAGTGTATTACCAACAGTAACCTTGGAAACGGTGGTCATTGACCAGCTCCTCCCGTGTAGTTCTGGGCTGATTTCTCACCTTTCTTAGGATCATTGAGACCCCACGAGTTGAGATCTTGCATGGAGCCCCAGTCCGAGGGAGATTGACAGTCATGTTTAGCTTCTTCATTTTCTAATGATCGCTCCAACAGTGGACCTTTTTTCACCAAGCTGCTTGACAATTTCCCCGTAGCCCTTTCCAGCCTTGTGGAGGTGTACAATTTTGTCTCTAGTGTCTTTGGACAGCTCTTTGGTCTTGGCCATGTTAGTAGTTGTATTCTTACTGATTGTATGGGGTGGACAGGTGTCTTTATGCAGCTAACGACCTCAAACAGGGGCATCTAATTTAGGATAATAAATGGAGTGGAGGTGGACATTTTAAAGGCAGACTAACAGGTCTTTGAGGGTCAGAATTCTAGCTGTGAGTGTCTGTGTGTGAGTGTCTCTGTGTCTGTGTGAGTGTCTGTGTGTGTGTGTGTGTGAGTGTCTGTGTGTGTGAGTGTCTGTGTGTGAGTGTCTGTGTGTGAGTGTCTGTGTGTGTGAGTGTGTCTGTGTGTGTGTGAGTGTCTCTGTGTGTCTGTGTGAGTGTCTGTGTGTGTGTGAGTGTCTGTGTGTGTGTGTGAGTGTCTGTGTGTGAGTGTCTCTGTGAGTGAGTGAGTGTGTGTGTGTGTCTCTGTGTGTCTGTGAGTGTGTGTGTGTGTGTGTGTGTGTGTGAGTGTCTGTGTGAGTGTCTCTGTGTGTCTGTGAGTGTGTGTGTCTGTGTGTGTGAATGTCTGTGTGTGTTAGTGTCTGTGTGTGTTAGTGTCTGTGTGTGTGAGTGTCTGTGTGTGAGTGAGTGTCTCTGCGTGTGTGTGTGTGTGTGTGTGTGTGTGAGTGAGTGTCTCTGCGTGTCTGTGAGTGTGTGTGTGTGTGTGTGTGTGTGAGTGTCTGTGTGTGTGAGTGTCTGTGTGAGTGAGTGTCTGTGTGTCTCTGTGTGTGTGTGTGTGTGTGTGTGTGTGTGTGTGTGCTGTGAGGGGATTTGACTCAGATTTGAACAGTAACAAAAGCATTTTAAATCCAGACTGCTCTGAGATCAGTGACCTGGTGAATCTGTAGAGAGGATTACACACACACACACACACACACACACAGCAGAAAGCGGGAGATAAATGAAGGAGTTCATGCATTGTGGGACTGGAGCTCGCCCTGCTGTAGTCGGGTTCAGTGTGGCTTTGTTCAGGGTTTGTTGATTCTGTGAGGTCGGCCACAAACATCCTGAGATACAAGGGAAGCCCTTAACCATCTGATTATCTGTGAACATCACAGCACAAATGATGACGCGTTAATGACTGATGTGATGATGATGTGATGATGTCACACACATAGATATTTGAGTGTAATTAGATATTTAATACTCACAGATTTGTCTAAAAAATAATGTATGGATATAATCAAGTAAAGCTAAGCTGATTCAGTCCAGAAAGTGTTCGTCTTGAAATATGACAATATCAAAGTTATTCTTACGTTTACTTAATAAAAATCAGTAAAGATGGACATTCACTTCACTGAGAGATTCGTTCAAAAACACTGATTCATCCAGTAATGAAACAAGTGAAGTCTTTATGAGTGAGTCATTGAATCATTCATTCAAGAGATTCGTTAAAAAACACTGATTCATCCAGTAATGAAACAAGTGAAGTCTTTATGAGTGAGTCATTGAATCATTCATTCAAGAGATTCGTTAAAAAACACTGATTCATCCAGTAATGAAACAAGTGAAGTCTTTATGAGTGAGTCTTTGAATCATTCATTCAAGAGATTCGTTAAAAAACACGGATTCATCCAGTAATGAA
>CM042245.1:57626133-57643633 GCA_023566225.1 Romanogobio albipinnatus | reverse complement strand
TTCGAGGAGCGAGCGTGTTTTAAAGGTTTTAGCTATAGTAAATATCTCAGAGAGTCTCTGGGGTCCCACAAACCCAGCGGCCGCCCCTCATTACATCACGGCCACTCCTGAAAAACAACCCCATTCGCCTCTGAAATCAACATTCGGCTCAATTAGCATGTTCAGATGGATATCTAGGGAGCACTAGCGTGTGTCCCCGCCGCACATGAGCGGCTTTCATTCAGCAGAAACAATGGCAACACTAATGGAACATGAGAGGCCCAAACAAAGAGCACTTTACACGCTGTAGTGTGTGTGTGTGTGTGCTCTCTGATAAACACCTCAGTGTGCTCATCGGCTGAAGACATTAGCACACACACACACACTGAGCAGCGTTTGCGTGCCATACTGCGGGTGTTTCATCCGTCATATCTAAACACATTTAAATACGCAACTTTAGTCCGTGAAAAATGAGCAGAGCGCAGCAGAAGGGCAAAAACAAGCCGTGTGTGTGTGTGTGTGTGTGTGAGAGATTAATGTTACGAGACCAAAGTGTGACTAAAGTCTTCTAGCTGTCTTGCTTCATGATAAACACCTACACACACACTACCAGCCAAAACATTGGAATAATTATGATTTTTTAACGTTTGAAAAGCCTCACCAAGGCTGCAGTAAAAACACCTGATCTCTGTGATTGGATAGTAAAGCGTCATTTATATCATGTGATTAGTGTTCATTTTGCCACCTATTTTTAATTTAGTCTTAGTCTTGTGCCAAATGTCCTTGTTAGTTTTAGTCATATTTAGTCATTGACATATCTTTTTTTGTTAGTCAAGTTTTAGTCGACTAAAAGTCTCGTCATTTTAGTCCAGTTTTAGTCAAAGGAAAACTCAATATATTTTGTGGCAAAATAAATTACAGCTTTGAAGCATTATGAATCAGTGAGTCGATTCAGCGGTTTGAAGCGTTATGCGTTATGAATCAGTGAGTCGATTCAGCGGTTTGAAGCGTTATGCGTTATGAATCAGTGAGTCGATTCAGCGGTTTGGAGCGTTATGAATCAGTGAGTCGATTCAGCGGTTTGGAGCGTTATGAATCAGTGAGTCGATTCAGCGGTTTGGAGCGTTATGAATCAGTGAGTCGATTCAGTGGTTTGAAGCGTTATGAATCAGTGAGTCGATTCAGTGGTTTGGAGCCTTATGAATCAGTGAGTCGATTCAGCGGTTTGGAGCCTTATGAATCAGTGAGTCGATTCAGTGGTTTGGAGCGTTATGAATAAGTGAGTCAACTCAGTGGTTTGAAACGTTATGAATCAGTGAGTTGATTCAGCGGTTTGAAGCGTTATGAATCAGTGAGTCGATTCAGCGGTTTGGAGCGTTATGAATCAGTGAGTCGATTCAGCGGTTTGGAGCGTTATGAATCAGTGAGTCGATTCAGCGGTTTGGAGCGTTATGAATCAGTGAGTCGATTCAGCGGTTTGGAGCGTTATGAATCAGTGAGTCGATTCAGCGGTTTGGAGCGTTATGAATCAGTGAGTCGATTCAGCGGTTTGGAGCGTTATGAATCAGTGAGTCGATTCAGTGGTTTGAAGCGTTATGAATCAGTGAGTCGATTCAGTGGTTTGGAGCCTTATGAATCAGTGAGTCGATTCAGCGGTTTGGAGCCTTATGAATCAGTGAGTCGATTCAGTGGTTTGGAGCGTTATGAATAAGTGAGTCAACTCAGTGGTTTGAAACGTTATGAATCAGTGAGTTGATTCAGCGGTTTGGAGCCTTATGAATCAGTGAGTTGATTCAGCGGTTCGAAGCGTTATGAATCAGTGAGTCGATTCAGCGGTTTGAAGCATTATGAATCAGTGAGTCGATTCAGTGGTTTGAAGCGTTATGAATCAGTGAGTCGATTCAGCGGTTTGAAGCATTATGAATCAGTGAGTCGATTCAGCGGTTTGAAGCGTTATGAATCAGTGAGTCGATTCAGCGGTTTGGAGCGTTATGAATCAGTGAGTCGATTCAGCGGTTTGGAGCGTTATGAATCAGTGAGTCGATTCAGCGGTTTGGAGCGTTATGAATCAGTGAGTCGATTCAGTGGTTTGAAGCGTTATGAATCAGTGAGTCGATTCAGTGGTTTGGAGCCTTATGAATCAGTGAGTCGATTCAGCGGTTTGGAGCCTTATGAATCAGTGAGTCGATTCAGTGGTTTGGAGCGTTATGAATAAGTGAGTCAACTCAGTGGTTTGAAACGTTATGAATCAGTGAGTTGATTCAGCGGTTTGGAGCCTTATGAATCAGTGAGTTGATTCAGCGGTTCGAAGCGTTATGAATCAGTGAGTTGATTCAGCGGTTTGAAGCATTATGAATCAGTGAGTCGATTCAGTGGTTTGAAGCATTATGAATCAGTGAGTCGATTCAGCGGTTTGGAGCCTTATGAATCAGTGAGTCGATTCAGCGGTTTGGAGCCTTATGAATCAGTGAGTCGATTCAGTGGTTTGGAGCGTTATGAATCAGTGAGTCGATTCAGTGGTTTGAAGCGTTATGAATCAGTGAGTCGATTCAGCGGTTTGAAGCATTATGAATCAGTGAGTCGATTCAGCGGTTTGGAGCGTTATGAATCAGTGAGTCGATTCAGCGGTTTGAAGCGTTATGAATCAGTGAGTCGATTCAGCGGTTTGAAGCATTATGAATCAGTGAGTCGATTCAGCTGTTCGGATCACCAAAGTCACGTATTTCAGCAGTTTGACACGCGATCCGAATCATGAATCGACTCACTGATTCATAACGCTTCGAAGCCTCATGATGCTGTGTTTTGAAATCGGTCATCACTATATAATTCGTTATTTAGGTTTTAGCACAAAAACTATTCTTGTCGCTTCATAAAGTTATTGTAGAGCCGCTGTAGTGAGATGGACTTTGTAACGACGTCTTTAGTGCTTTTATGGGTCTTGAGAGTGTACATTGAGCCAATGGAGGCCTTTCTGAGCCATCGGATTTACACTAAAATATCTTCATCTGTGTCTGAAGATGAACGGAGGTCTGACGGGTGTCCAACGACATGAGGGGACGTCATTAATGACAGAATTTACATTTTTGGATGAACTAACCCTTTAAGAGATTGCACTTTGTGCATTGGAAGCACTCAAAGGTCTGTTTTGTAAAGCTACCTCTGTAAAACAGGAAGTTATTTATTCATTTTTCAGAAGTTGTAGCATATTCCTTTTGTAAAGCTACAGAACTTGTTTGACTCAATGTTTTGTAAATTTGAGCCGTGTGTTTATTAAGGTCTTCAATAAAACAAGATGAGAACTTAAATATTCCCAGCACTTTCTGTGATGTAGTGCTTTTTTTCTCTTTTTCATCAAACCGCAGTTTTTGCAAGTTCCCGCAATTTCATCGCATAAAATTGCATAAATATCCCGCATTTTCCATCACATTTTTTTTGAAAACATGCCGCATAATCAAGGATTTTTGCCCGCAACAATCACAAAAAAAAGCCGCATTTTTCTGGTGTAAGTAATCACACACGGCTCTGTGTCAGAACAGAAGATGCGTGATATCATGTGAAAAGGGCCTATTGTGGGTCAGAGACAGACTGGAGGCCTGTGTCATGAGAAAACACACGCATGTCATCACACAGACATTATTCAACAGAATCACTTAACAGAGGAAAGTAGAGCAATGTCACGCCGCCCGTCTGTGTATTCACTGTGTACATGTGATTCTCTGACATCATGAGCGATGAAGGATCACCTGTGCAGATGAACGAACACACACTGGGACGGACAGACGACAGGAAGGACAGGAGCTGCTGTTGACTTAATGAATGTTGAAAACTGGCGGTGGTTTGTTGAACCAGAGGCTCACAAACGTTCCTCTTTGCTTGTGTTTGGGACCAAATCTTTGCCTTAAAGGATTGTGGGAGTTTAGTTCAGCCGCTCAGAATGATGCAATGCACACCCAACACTGAATCTGAATAACGTCTCAGTAGCTCCTGGATAAAGTTGCATAAACATTTTTAAATACATATTTTATGTGACATACATTATATATATATATATACAAACCGATCAGGCGTAACATAATGACCTGATATTGTGTTGGTCCCCCTTTTGCTGACCCATGGACTCCACTAGAAGGTGTGCTGTGGTATCCGGCATCAAGATGTTAGCAGCAGATCCTTTAAGTCCTGTAAGTTGCGAGGTTAACATAATGCCATAGATCTGAATATAATGCTATAATCAACACGTTTTAAGATTAGTCAATCTTGAGAGCTGAAATAGTTCAAACACGCTAAAAGTTTTTGAGAGAGTTCAATGTGTAATACTGAGCTATTTCATATGCAAAGATGTCAGCCAATCACAGCAGTGGGCGTTTACACTGACGTCTCACAGCGGCCAATCACAGCAGTGGGCGTTTACATTGACGTCTCACAGCTGTCAATCACAGCAGTGGGCGTTTACACTGACGTCTCACAGCGGCCAATCACAGCAGTGGGCGTTTACACTGAAGTCTCACAGCTGTCAATCACAGCAGTGGGTGTTTACACTGAAGTCTCACAGCGGCCAATCACAGCAGTGGGCGTTTACATTGACGTCTCACAGCTGTCAATCACAGCAGTGGGCGTTTACACTGACGTCTCACAGCGGCCAATCACAGCAGTGGGTGTTTACACTGACGTCTCACAGCGGCCAATCACAGCAGTGGGCGTTTACATTGACGTCTCACAGCTGTCAATCACAGCAGTGGGCGTTTACACTGACGTCTCACAGCGGCCAATCACAGCAGTGGGCGTTTACACTGAAGTCTCACAGCGGCCAATCACAGCAGTGGGCGTTTACACTGAAGTCTCACAGCGGTCAATCACAGCAGTGGGCGTTTACACTGACGTCTCACAGCTGTCAATCACAGCAGTGGGCGTTTACACTGACGTCTCACAGCTGTCAATCACAGCAGTGGGTGTTTACACTGAAGCATCACAGCGGCCAATCACAGCAGTGGGCGTTTACACTGAAGCATCACTGCGGCCAATCACAGCAGTGGGCGTTTACACTGAAGACTCACAGTGACCAATCACAGCAGTGGGCGTTTACACTGAAGCATCACAGCGGCCAATCACAGCAGTGGGCGTTTACACTGAAGACTCACAGCGGCCAATCACAGCAGTGGGCGTTTACACTGAAGCATCACAGCGGCCAATCACAGCAGTGGGCGTTTACACTGAAGCATCACAGCGGCCAATCACAGCAGTGGGCGTTTACACTGAAGCATCACAGCGGCCAATCATAGCAGTGGGTGTTTACACTGAAGCATCACAGCGGCCAATCACAGCAGTGGGCGTTTACACTGAAGCATCACAGCGGCCAATCACAGCAGTGGGCGTTTACACTGAAGCATCACAGCGGCCAATCATAGCAGTGGGTGTTTACACTGAAGACTCACAGCGGCCAATCACAGCAGTGAGTGTTTACACTGAAGTCTCACAGCTGTCAATCACAGCAGTAGGTGTTTACACTGAAGCATCACAGCGGCCAATCACAGCAGTGGGCGTTTACACTGAAGTCTCACAGCTGTCAATCACAGCAGTGGGCGTTTACACTGAAGTCTCACAGCTGTCAATCACAGCAGTGGGTGTTTACACTGAAGCATCACAGCGGCCAATCACAGCAGTGGGCGTTTACACTGAAGCATCACAGCGGCCAATCACAGCAGTGGGCGTTTACACTGAAGTCTCACAGCAGCCAATCACAGCAGTGGGCGTTTACACTGAAGTCTCACAGCGGCCAATCACAGCAGTGGGCGTTTACACTGAAGTCTCACAGCGGCCAATCACAGCAGTGGGTGTTTACACTGAAGTCTCACAGCTGTCAATCACAGCAGTGGGTGTTTACACTGAAGTCTCACAGCGGCCAATCACAGCAGTGGGTGTTTACACTGAAGTCTCACAGCGGCCAATCACAGCAGTGGCCGTTTACACTGAAGTCTCACAGCGGCCAATCACAGCAGTGGGTGTTTACACTGAAGTCTCACAGCGGCCAATCACAGCAGTGGGTGTTTACACTGAAGTCTCACAGCGGCCAATCACAGCAGTGGGCGTTTACACTGAAGTCTCACAGCGGCCAATCACAGCAGTGGGTGTTTACACTGAAGTCTCACAGCTGTCAATCACAGCAGTGGGTGTTTACACTGAAGTCTCACAGCGGCCAATCACAGCAGTGGGTGTTTACACTGAAGTCTCACAGCGGCCAATCACAGCAGTGGCCGTTTACACTGAAGTCTCACAGCGGCCAATCACAGCAGTGGGTGTTTACACTGAAGTCTCACAGCGGCCAATCACAGCAGTGGGCGTTTACACTGAAGTCTCACAGCGGCCTTATACTGCATTATACTTTCTAAAAGTGTGTTCAGTGAATAGATGTGTATTATAACTGTGGTTACAATGCATTATACATATAAAAGCTTAAAGTGTTTAGTCATGTGACGTGTAAACTTGAGAAATGACACGCTTCCCCTTTAAAACAATTCAGTCTGGAATAAGACACAACCCGGCTCTATTCTTCCTGATGAATACACACTCACTTTGAGGCGTTAAGCGGTGGCTAATGTTATAAAGTCTGAATGGAGATTTTAAAGCAATGGAGTGTTTGTCTCTCAGTGAATGTGTGTGTTGATGCTCTCTCTGTCTTACACTGGTCCGATCGATGGCTGTCCTCTAATCCTGCGCTGTTTACCGACACTAAAAGGCAAGAATCCGCCAGCACTTGACCACATCAGACACTCACAGAGACCCCAGAGACACATTGATGGACCGCGAGGATTGTCTGCAGGTTTGCACGCCGTCTCCCAGGGGTCCGTTCACACTGAGAGAGACATTAGGAAGACACTTAATGGCCCTGAAACACACACACACACACACACACACACACACACACACACACACACACACACGGGTCATTCCTGGTATGCGGTAACATTTTGGCTTCATAAATGTTGGAAAAAAAAGTACATGATTTTCATGTTTTTAGCATTCTACCAAAATAGTGACACGTTTAACTATCAGGAATACACATTGATCAAGCTCAGGGACTAAACAAAAATAATAATTATAATAAATAATAATAGTTCCACCCTGTTAGGGACATACAGATAGTTAACTGTTAAACAATAATGAGCTTTTCTTGGATAGTATATGTCCCTTATGCCATCATGGTATTGTTTTTTATTCTTGAAACAATAACACAACTATTATTGATGAATAGAATGTCTTGATTATTAAGAACAGGCACTTTTTGTACCCTTTTTTGCCAACTAAACATCAAAATAAATCAAATTAATAAACTAAATTAACCATATAAACTAAATTACTGATCTAATTATTGATCTAAAGCCCACACTGTCACCGTATGGAAATTGAAATGAACTGATGACATCAAACGGCTATACAGCGTAATAAAATTATGCTGCATTATTTTCCTGTTTAACACTGTAAAGCTGCTGATTCAGTGGTTTGAAGCGTTATGAATCAGTGAGTCGATTCAGCGGTTTGAAGCGTTATGAATCAGTGAGTCGATTCAGCGGTTTGAAGCGTTATGAATCAGTGAGTCGATTCAGCGGTTTGAAGCGTTATGAATCAGTGAGTCGATTCAGTGGTTTGAAGCGTTATGAATCAGTGAGTCGATTCAGCGGTTTGAAGCGTTATGAATCAGTGAGTCGATTCAGTGGTTTGAAGCGTTATGAATCAGTGAGTCGATTCAGTGGTTTGAAGCGTTATGAATCAGTGAGTCGATTCAGCGGTTTGAAGCGTTATGAATCAGTGAGTCGATTCAGTGGTTTGAAGCGTTATGAATCAGTGAGTCGATTCAACGGTTTGAAGCGTTATGAATCAGTGAGTCGATTCAGTGGTTTGAAGCGTTATGAATCAGTGAGTCGATTCAGTGGTTTGAAGCGTTATGAATCAGTGAGTCGATTCAGCGGTTTGAAGCGTTATGAATCAGTGAGTCGATTCAGTGGTTTGAAGCGTTATGAATCAGTGAGTCGATTCAGCGGTTTGAAGCGTTATGAATCAGTGAGTCGATTCAGCGGTTTGAAGCGTTATGAATCAGTGAGTCGATTCAGTGGTTTGAAGCGTTATGAATCAGTGAGTCGATTCAGCGGTTTGAAGCGTTATGAATCAGTGAGTCGATTCAGCGGTTTGAAGCGTTATGAATCAGTGAGTCGATTCAGCGGTTTGGAGCGTTATGAATCAGTGAGTCGATTCAGCGGTTTGAAGCGTTATGAATCAGTGAGTCGATTCAGCGTTTTGAAGCGTTATATGAATCAGTGAGTCGATTCAGTGGTTTGAAGCGTTATGAATCAGTGAGTCGATTCAGTGGTTCGGATCACCAACGTCACGTATTTCAGCAGTTTGACACGCGATCCGAATCATGAATCGACTCACTGATTCATAGCATCATGATGCTGTGTTTTGAAATCAGTCATCACTATATAAGTCGTTATTTATAAACAATCTACATTGTTAAAAGCGCTATATAAATAAAGTTGACTTGACCTGAACAGGATGGTAAATAATAAAACATTTGTTCAAAAACATATACTGTATATGCTGTTAATGCTCCTCACCTCTCAAAATAAGACATAAGTATGCAAAACATTTAACGTTGCTGTCAAATTATTATTTAAAAATGACCCGCCTAACAGGGAGAACACCATAAGAGTGGAGGAGTTTTCCATCATTGTCATCAGTAATGTGTGGAGCTGCACCTATATAATATTGTTTTATATATATATAGTATTTATATATACACATATATGTATATAGAATTCGCAATATACACTAAATACAATTTATTCTATTAGAATTTCCACCCTGTTCGGTTTATAGTCAGTCCCTCCAGAAAAACGTGATTATGAGATCGCATGATTTAATGCATAATCAGCCAAAGTCCACATATTTATGCGGGGACCGCATTTTTTCAAATACGCCACACTTTCGCCGCATAAATTGCCTATTTCCGCGTGCAAAATATGCAGGGCTAGCATGATTTCATAATCCCGCATTTTCATTGCAAATAAAGTCATATATATATTAGCAGAAGTTGAAAAATGTTCCTTTACTTCATACAAGAGCCGCCATTTCCCCCTGTTGCCATGGGAACGTTTTGAAGTGACGTAATTACCCGACGTGAACGTCATCGAAAAGCTGCAAACCCCCGTGGAGAAACCATAGATATCAGTGAAACCATAGATATCAGTGAAACCATAGATATCAGAGAAACCATAGATATCAGTGAAACCATAGATATCAGTGAAACCATAGATATCAGTGAAACCATAGATATCAGAGAAACCATAGATATCAGTGAAACCATAGATATCAGTGAAACCATAGATATCAGTGAAACCATAGATATCAGAGAAACCATAGATATCAGTGAAACCATAGATATCAGTGAAACCATAGATATCAGTGAAACCATAGATATCAGTGAAACCATAGATATCAGTGAAACCATAGATATCAGTGAAACCATAGATATCAGTGAAACCATAGATATCAGTGAAACCATAGATATCAGAGAAACCATAGATATCAGTGAAACCATAGATATCAGAGAAACCATAGATATCAGAGAAACCATAGATATCAGTGAAACCATAGATATCAGTGAAACCATAGATATCAGTGAAACCATAGATATCGGTGAAACCATAGATATCGGTGAAACCATAGATATCAGTGAAACCATAGATATCAGTGAAACCATAGATATCAGTGAAACCATAGATATCAGTGAAACCATAGATATCAGAGAAACCATAGATATCAGAGAAACCATAGATATCAGTGAAACCATAGATATCAGTGAAACCATAGATATCAGTGAAACCATAGATATCGGTGAAACCATAGATATCGGTGAAACCATAGATATCAGTGAAACCATAGATATCAGTGAAACCATAGATATCAGTGAAACCATAGATATCAGTGAAACCATAGATATCAGAGAAACCATAGATATCAGTGAAACCATAGATATCAGTGAAACCATAGATATCAGTGAAACCATAGATATCGGTGAAACCATAGATATCGGTGAAACCATAGATATCGGTGAAACCATAGATATCAGTGAAACCATAGATATCAGTGAAACCATAGATATCAGAGAAACCATAGATATCAGAGAAACCATAGATATCAGTGAAACCATAGATATCAGTGAAACCATAGATATCAGAGAAACCATAGATATCAGAGAAACCATAGATATCAGTGAAACCATAGATATCAGAGAAACCATAGATATCAGTGAAACCATAGATATCAGTGAAACCATAGATATCAGTGAAACCATAGATATCAGTGAAACCATAGATATCAGAGAAACCATAGATATCAGAGAAACCATAGATATCAGTGAAACCATAGATATCAGTGAAACCATAGATATCAGAGAAACCATAGATATCAGAGAAACCATAGATATCAGAGAAACCATAGATATCAGAGAAACCATAGATATCAGTGAAACCATAGATATCAGAGAAACCATAGATATCAGTGAAACCATAGATATCAGTGAAACCATAGATATCAGAGAAACCATAGATATCAGAGAAACCATAGATATCAGTGAAACCATAGATATCGGTGAAACCATAGATATCAGTGAAACCATAGATATCAGTGAAACCATAGATATCAGAGAAACCATAGATATCAGAGAAACCATAGATATCAGTGAAACCATAGATATCAGTGAAACCATAGATATCAGAGAAACCATAGATATCAGAGAAACCATAGATATCAGTGAAACCATAGATATCAGTGAAACCATAGATATCAGAGAAACCATAGATATCAGAGAAACCATAGATATCAGTGAAACCATAGATATCAGTGAAACCATAGATATCAGAGAAACCATAGATATCAGAGAAACCATAGATATCAGTGAAACCATAGATATCAGAGAAACCATAGATATCAGTGAAACCATAGATATCAGAGAAACCATAGATATCAGTGAAACCATAGATATCAGTGAAACCATAGATATCAGTGAAACCATAGATATCGGTGAAACCATAGATATCGGTGAAACCATAGATATCAGTGAAACCATAGATATCAGAGAAACCATAGATATCAGTGAAACCATAGATATCAGAGAAACCATAGATATCAGTGAAACCATAGATATCAGTGAAACCATAGATATCAGTGAAACCATAGATATCAGTGAAACCATAGATATCAGTGAAACCATAGATATCAGAGAAACCATAGATATCAGTGAAACCATAGATATCAGAGAAACCATAGATATCAGAGAAACCATAGATATCAGTGAAACCATAGATATCAGTGAAACCATAGATATCAGTGAAACCATAGATATCAGAGAAACCATAGATATCGGTGAAACCATAGATATCGGTGAAACCATAGATATCAGTGAAACCATAGATATCAGTGAAACCATAGATATCAGAGAAACCATAGATATCAGAGAAACCATAGATATCAGAGAAACCATAGATATCAGTGAAACCATAGATATCAGTGAAACCATAGATATCGGTGAAACCATAGATATCGGAGAAACCATAGATATCAGAGAAACCATAGATATCAGTGAAACCATAGATATCAGTGAAACCATAGATATCAGTGAAACCATAGATATCGGTGAAACCATAGATATCAGTGAAACCATAGATATCAGAGAAACCATAGATATCAGAGAAACCATAGATATCAGTGAAACCATAGATATCAGAGAAACCATAGATATCAGTGAAACCATAGATATCAGTGAAACCATAGATATCAGAGAAACCATAGATATCAGAGAAACCATAGATATCAGTGAAACCATAGATATCAGTGAAACCATAGATATCAGTGAAACCATAGATATCAGTGAAACCATAGATATCAGTGAAACCATAGATATCAGAGAAACCATAGATATCGGTGAAACCATAGATATCAGTGAAACCATAGATATCAGTGAAACCATAGATATCAGTGAAACCATAGATATCAGAGAAACCATAGACATCAGAGAAACCATAGATATCAGTGAAACCATAGATATCAGTGAAACCATAGATATCAGAGAAACCATAGATATCAGTGAAACCATAGATATCAGTGAAACCATAGATATCAGTGAAACCATAGATATCAGTGAAACCATAGATATCAGAGAAACCATAGATATCAGAGAAACCATAGATATCAGTGAAACCATAGATATCAGTGAAACCATAGATATCAGAGAAACCATAGATATCAGTGAAACCATAGATATCAGTGAAACCATAGATATCAGAGAAACCATAGATATCAGAGAAACCATAGATATCAGTGAAACCATAGATATCAGTGAAACCATAGATATCAGAGAAACCATAGATATCAGTGAAACCATAGATATCAGTGAAACCATAGATATCAGTGAAACCATAGATATCAGAGAAACCATAGATATCAGTGAAACCATAGATATCAGAGAAACCATAGATATCAGTGAAACCATAGATATCAGAGAAACCATAGATATCAGTGAAACCATAGATATCAGAGAAACCATAGATATCAGTGAAACCATAGATATCAGAGAAACCATAGATATCAGAGAAACCATAGATATCAGTGAAACCATAGATATCAGAGAAACCATAGATATCAGAGAAACCATAGATATCAGAGAAACCATAGATATCAGTGAAACCATAGATATCAGTGAAACCATAGATATCAGAGAAACCATAGATATCAGTGAAACCATAGATATCAGTGAAACCATAGATATCAGAGAAACCATAGATATCAGTGAAACCATAGATATCAGAGAAACCATAGATATCAGAGAAACCATAGATATCAGTGAAACCATAGATATCAGAGAAACCATAGATATCAGTGAAACCATAGATATCAGAGAAACCATAGATATCAGAGAAACCATAGATATCGGTGAAACCATAGATATCGGTGAAACCATAGATATCAGAGAAACCATAGATATCAGTGAAACCATAGATATCAGTGAAACCATAGATATCAGAGAAACCATAGATATCAGAGAAACCATAGATATCAGTGAAACCATAGATATCAGTGAAACCATAGATATCAGTGAAACCATAGATATCAGTGAAACCATAGATATCAGAGAAACCATAGATATCAGTGAAACCATAGATATCAGTGAAACCATAGATATCAGAGAAACCATAGATATCAGTGAAACCATAGATATCAGTGAAACCATAGATATCAGAGAAACCATAGATATCAGTGAAACCATAGATATCAGTGAAACCATAGATATCAGTGAAACCATAGATATCAGTGAAACCATAGATATCAGAGAAACCATAGATATCAGTGAAACCATAGATATCAGTGAAACCATAGATATCAGTGAAACCATAGATATCAGTGAAACCATAGATATCAGTGAAACCATAGATATCAGTGAAACCATAGATATCAGTGAAACCATAGATATCAGAGAAACCATAGATATCAGTGAAACCATAGATATCAGTGAAACCATAGATATCAGAGAAACCATAGATATCAGTGAAACCATAGATATCAGTGAAACCATAGATATCAGAGAAACCATAGATATCAGTGAAACCATAGATATCAGAGAAACCATAGATATCAGTGAAACCATAGATATCAGAGAAACCATAGATATCAGAGAAACCATAGATATCAGAGAAACCATAGATATCAGTGAAACCATAGATATCAGTGAAACCATAGATATCAGTGAAACCATAGATATCAGAGAAACCATAGATATCAGTGAAACCATAGATATCAGAGAAACCATAGATATCAGAGAAACCATAGATATCAGAGAAACCATAGATATCAGTGAAACCATAGATATCAGAGAAACCATAGATATCAGTGAAACCATAGATATCAGAGAAACCATAGATATCAGTGAAACCATAGATATCAGAGAAACCATAGATATCAGAGAAACCATAGATATCAGTGAAACCATAGATATCAGTGAAACCATAGATATCAGAGAAACCATAGATATCAGTGAAACCATAGATATCAGAGAAACCATAGATATCAGTGAAACCATAGATATCAGAGAAACCATAGATATCAGAGAAACCATAGATATCAGAGAAACCATAGATATCAGTGAAACCATAGATATCAGTGAAACCATAGATATCAGTGAAACCATAGATATCAGAGAAACCATAGATATCAGAGAAACCATAGATATCAGTGAAACCATAGATATCAGAGAAACCATAGATATCAGTGAAACCATAGATATCAGTGAAACCATAGATATCAGAGAAACCATAGATATCAGTGAAACCATAGATATCAGTGAAACCATAGATATCAGTGAAACCATAGATATCAGTGAAACCATAGATATCAGTGAAACCATAGATATCAGAGAAACCATAGATATCAGAGAAACCATAGATATCAGAGAAACCATAGATATCAGTGAAACCATAGATATCAGAGAAACCATAGATATCAGTGAAACCATAGATATCAGTGAAACCATAGATATCAGTGAAACCATAGATATCAGTGAAACCATAGATATCAGAGAAACCATAGATATCAGAGAAACCATAGATATCAGAGAAACCATAGATATCAGTGAAACCATAGATATCAGTGAAACCATAGATATCAGTGAAACCATAGATATCAGTGAAACCATAGATATCAGTGAAACCATAGATATCAGTGAAACCATAGATATCAGAGAAACCATAGATATCAGAGAAACCATAGATATCAGAGAAACCATAGATATCAGAGAAACCATAGATATCAGTGAAACCATAGATATCAGTGAAACCATAGATATCAGAGAAACCATAGATATCAGAGAAACCATAGATATCAGAGAAACCATAGATATCAGTGAAACCATAGATATCAGTGAAACCATAGATATCAGTGAAACCATAGATATCAGTGAAACCATAGATATCAGAGAAACCATAGATATCAGTGAAACCATAGATATCAGTGAAACCATAGATATCAGTGAAACCATAGATATCAGTGAAACCATAGATATCAGAGAAACCATAGATATCAGTGAAACCATAGATATCAGTGAAACCATAGATATCAGTGAAACCATAGATATCGGTGAAACCATAGATATCAGTGAAACCATAGATATCAGTGAAACCATAGATATCAGTGAAACCATAGATATCAGTGAAACCATAGATATCAGTGAAACCATAGATATCAGAGAAACCATAGATATCAGTGAAACCATAGATATCAGTGAAACCATAGATATCAGTGAAACCATAGATATCAGTGAAACCATAGATATCAGAGAAACCATAGATATCAGTGAAACCATAGATATCAGAGAAACCATAGATATCAGTGAAACCATAGATATCAGTGAAACCATAGATATCAGAGAAACCATAGATATCAGTGAAACCATAGATATCAGTGAAACCATAGATATCAGTGAAACCATAGATATCAGAGAAACCATAGATATCAGTGAAACCATAGATATCGGTGAAACCATAGATATCAGAGAAACCATAGATATCAGTGAAACCATAGATATCAGAGAAACCATAGATATCAGAGAAACCATAGATATCAGTGAAACCATGATGAAGCGCAGATTCCCATTGGCCAACAAAAATAATAGCAAAAGAGCAAAGCATTTTCCCGCTGAAGCGTTATGAATCAGTGAGTCGATTCAGGGGTTTGAAGCGTTATGAATCAGTGAGTCGATTCAGCGCTTTGAAGCGTTATGAATCAGTGAGTCGATTCAGCGGTTTGGAGCGTTATGAATCAGTGAGTCGATTCAGCGGTTTGAAGCATTATGAATCAGTGAGTCGATTCAGCGGTTTGAAGCGTTATGAATCAGTGAGTCGATTCAGCGGTTTGAAGCGTTATGAATCAGTGAGTCGATTCAGCGGTTTGAAGCGTTATGAATCAGTGAGTCGATTCAGCGGTTTGGAGCGTTATGAATCAGTGAGTTGATTCAGCGGTTTGAAGCATTATGAATCAGTGAGTCGATTCAGCGGTTCGGAGTGTTATGAATCAGTGAGTCGATTCAGCGGTTTGAAGCATTATGAATCAGTGAGTCGATTCAGCGGTTTGGAGCGTTATGAATCAGTGAGTCGATTCAGCGGTTTGAAGCGTTATGAATCAGTGAGTCGATTCAGCGTTTTGAAGCGTTATATGAATCAGTGAGTCGATTCAGTGGTTTGAAGCGTTATGAATCAGTGAGTCGATTCAGTGGTTCGGATCACCAAAGTCACGTATTTCAGCAGTTTGACACGCGATCCGAATCATGAATCGACTCGCTGATTCATAAGGCTTTGAAGCTTCATGATGCTGTGTTTTGAAATCGGTCATCACTATATAAGTCGTTATTTAGGTTTTAGCACAAAAACTATTCTTGTCGCTTCATAAAGTTATTGTAGAGCCGCTGTAGTGAGATGGACTTTGTAACGACGTCTTTAGTGCTTTTATGGGTCTTGAGAGTGTACATTGAGCCAATGGAGGCCTTTCTGAGCATCGGATTTACACTAAAATATCTTCATTTGTGTCTGAAGATGAACGGAGGTCTGACGGGTGTCCAACGACATGAGGGGACGTCATTAATGACAGAATTTTTCATTTCTGGGTGAACTAACCCTTTAAGAGATTGCACTTTGTGCATTGGAAGCACTCAAATGTCTGTAAAACAGGAAGTTATTTATAAATTTTTTCAGAAGTTGTAGCATATTCCTTTTGTAAAGCTACAGAACTTGTTTGACTCAATGTTTTGTAAATTTGAGCCGTGTGTTTATTAAGGTCTTCAATAAAACAAGATGAGAACTTAAATATTCCCAGCACTTTCTGTGATGTAGTGCTTTTATTCTCTTTCTCATCAAACCGCAGTTTTTGCAAGTTCCCGCAATTTCATCACATAAAATTGCATAAATATCCCACATTTTCCAAGAAAACGTGCCGCATAATCAAGGATTTTTGCCTGCAACAATCACAAAAAAACACATTCTTCTTTAAGGACTGAATAGACCTAGACACAGCTTTAGGATCAATGAGATGCAAATACTAACATTTAGAGAGGAAATACTGTGACTTGTAACTCTATCAGTGCGGTTATGCAACGCTGTCTCACGCACACACACACACACACACACACTAGTAACCGAATTCCTCTCATTGATTTTTATGTGTCCTGATCCCCGGCTGGTCCCTTCGCCCCCAGTGAGAGTGACAGACGGCTGATGGACAGTTCATTTAAACTGAGACAATCACACAATCACTCCCGGCTGTCTCCCTCTCTCCCCGTCTCCCATCCCTTCATACGGCAGACAAAGCTATCGCTGCGAGAGGAGCGCCGCTGGTTGTGCGTGTGTGTATGTGTGTGTATTGTGTGCCGCTGCTTTGCTAAATGAGAGGAGCGGAGGCTGTCAATTAAAGCCCCTCCTGAACCGGA
>CM042245.1:57611133-57621133 GCA_023566225.1 Romanogobio albipinnatus | reverse complement strand
TTAATTATATAACTATCACCATGAATATGATGACTCCTAATATGTCTTTTAGACACAGTACCATGTCACTCTCTCAGAGTATGGACATGAATATGGTACTTTATATTTGGACACGTGCCATATAAAACCATTGGCATGTACTTTAGCAAATAAGTTGCACGTGTTTTTTTTATTTGCTCATGTACCAGCACCGCCACAGTTCACTTTCTATAAGGGGAGGAGTGGCACACATGAATTTGTCGCTAAAAAGCTTTCGCGGTTTACCGTGACACGGACGCGCTGCGCGGTCACGGCACGTTCGAGCAAAAAGCTCAAATCCCGTTTAATCCTCACGCGTCAACGCGCCGTCCGGAGACAGAATCGATCCATCGGCAGCATCTGACGCGCTGTCAGTCTCAGTCGCGCGCGCACGCGTCTAATCCCCTCAAAACCCACATTCCGACTATAAAAGCGCGAGCCTGATGCATCGTAACGCATTTCACGTAAACGCGTAAAGAGTGCTGATGATGTGAGAATGATGCCGTGAAGGGACCCTCCCCTCCCTCCCGCTCTCCTACCCCTCATCTCCACTCCTCATTTCGCGTTCACCCACGAGAAGATCTCCGAGCGTCCAGCAGCATCATGTCCTCAGACGTCCAGCTGCGCGAGCGACCGGACCCGGAGAGCGACCAGAGCGACTGAGAGCAGGTAGGACGGCACTGTCCGGTTTGCTGCGTATTCGCTTCAACAGATTTGTGCTCCATCACACAAGAGCCAGTGCTTTCAAAAACCAACGCGCACGTGCAAATGATGTTTAAATCGCAGGATCATTGTGGATTGAGCGCTCCGTGGAGACTTCACGCGCTTCTCCTTTCATTAACTCACTCGCGCAAGCAACTTTAGAGACCGTTTTTCATCTGAGCGCGCGCCTATTTTACGCGCAAACCAACTCTGGAAATTGTGTTGCATCTGAGCTTTAAAAAAAACAATTTGCACTGAATGCACTGCGGTTTTGAGTTGCGCGTAAAAGCTTGTGCGCACTGGACACGTCCCGATTAATCACTGGATGCACTAATTATATAACCAGTCCACTTGTAGTTGGTCAGTTGTGCATGTGCACTAAAGAACGCAGACATGTCTGCACAGGTCGACTGGGCTATTAAAGCGTCATGTTCCGCGATTCTCCATCTGATGTGTGCGCGTGATAGAAGAAACAACTCGTGTATTTGCCTCCAACTAAACAGATATTTTGGGAATCACTGTGCGCGGTGGAGGATTGGTCTATCTAGCCGAATAGTTGTGCTTTATTCTCCATATAAACTTCATTGGAGTGTTTAGGTTGAGTTTGATCAGCTCTGAGTCTGAAATGAAATCCTTTACCATGCACTGGCCGCTGATGTTCGGGTTGGTTTGTTATTAATCAATGGAGTTGAATGACAAGCGCTGGTTTTCGTGTTAAATCGCTTATATCCTTAACAGTTGCTGTGTTCATGGATAAGAGCGCGCGCGCGCGCGCAATTGATCAGATTGCTGTTCTCATCGATAATCAAAGCGCGTCACGCGCTCAAATCTGCTATTTTTACCCTTTTAGGATTAGCTGATATTTCACCGAGGGAACAGCAGAGATGCACTAATGACTGCTCATAACTTAGGTATCGATTCCACTTGTGCTCATGACATGATTATTGTACAGGACACGAGCCGCGTATTGATTATCAGTGGATTTGGCACTGATGGATTGTTGCGCTGTTTTGTTTGGACTCGTTATAGGCGCGACATCGGAAACACAGAAAGCTGATGAAACGGGTAATATCTGCTGGAACTAAGGCTCTACACGAGCCTTTATTGTTGTTCTAGTTCTGCCCCGAAGAGTGCGCGTTACATGCAGACGGGAGCGCGCGCGGAGATTCCCGGGACACGCAAAGAAAAAAAATTGGTAAAATGGTATTTACGTTACTTTATTATTTCAATGTAACATACAGGAAAATTTACACACTATATATATATATATACATTGGCGTCGGAACCATTGTATGTGTGTGGGACAAGACCCACCCACTTTTTACGATCAATGATATTGGACCCACTCACAGCACACGTCTGTTTACCTAACCCTAATCGATAAACACTTATTATTAAACACGTTAGATGCTTTATTTCCACTTTTCTAATATTTTCGTCATTTTTATTGAAAATAAATGCCTTTCCGATCTGATATGTGATGGGAAAAGGGAGAAGATTGAGCTCGGCGAAAGGCGGACTCGAACCGCGGGTCGATTTGTGTCAAAACTAGATACCGTGCGCGTCTTACCCCTACACTACTGCTACTCTCAATGAATAGAGATCTCCGTAATTTTGTCTTTCCAAAATACGCGGTATATTTTAACTTGTTGGCATCTACTCCAGTAAAAAAATTCTGAGGACCCACCCACGTTTTTTTTGCTTCCGACGGCCATGTATATATATATATATATATATATATATGAAATAAAAATAATAATTATGCGCAACAAACTTTCATATTCTGTAAAGTTTCAAGTCTTTTTTTGTATGTGCTTTGTTAAAAATTGAGCTGGATCCAAGTGGTTCAAATTGCTTTTAATATTATTCTTTTAACGCCTGATTACAATTCCTACAAAATCATGTTACGACAAATACTGTTTTAATAACAAAGTGCCTTTAAAACACGTCATTTCACTCGGCGGCCATTTTAGAAACGCCTCATCCCTTTGAATGGGGAAACATCAAATTCTCCAAAACTGTTCGCCAAGCTTACGATTAAATTAAATATTTGGAATCACCAATGAAATATGACATTTGTCTCATAAATTTGGTTTCTAAACGCTCAGGAAAAAGCATTTTTCAGCCTGGAGAAAGCCAATGCGCATGCAGTCTTAAACGCACGTCTGTTTCTATAGCAACCGACACTTCTAACGGTCGCTGCAGTTAAGCGATGACTTTACTAATCAACGATTGGCTCTTTCATTTAGAAGCTTATTCGCTAAAGTCTGGTTATAATGACTGTATTAGTTCTTATATAGTACTAGCATAGCACACAGATAAGCGATTAGCCTGATAGCTTTGTTTATACACACATTTGCACTTACCCTACATATATTCTCAATCACCTTTAATGTAATCATGTGCTAAATTAAGCGTTAAAATGTCCAAATATTTCAGTTATATACAAAACAAATGAATGATGTTCAATTATTCCCTTATTATTTATTAATTCACAGATAATCAAGCGTAAGAAATGACATTTATTCGGTTTTATTGTGCACTATAATATTTTCGTACGCATTATAGTAATCAATGTGTATTTTAAATTAATATACTTTGTATAAACGGACTTTTTATCTCACAATTCTGACTTTTTTACTCTCAATTGCGTTATATAAATGAACAATTGTGAATTATAAAGTCTGAATTGTGGGATATAAATGTGAAAGCGTAATACAAAAAATGTATAACTCAAAATTGCGAGTTTATATCACGCAATGCTGAGAAAAAATGTCGCAATTACTCTTTTTATTTTGGTGAAAACGAGATTCCACACATAACCGATGATCATCAACACATATGCAGATATTTCTCTTCTTCTCGCCAACATTTAGAAATGTAAATAAAATGAAATGCCAACGATAAAAATAGCTAGCTAGGTTAGATGATTACCTTAAAGTCCATAGATAGATTCTCCGGACACGACTGTTTTCCTGTTTGAGCTTCGGCATAAAGCATATTTTATTTAATAGCATTGTCACTGTAAAATACGACAGTTTTTAGTTCACTTTACTTAATGTCTTAACTGTAAACATCTAGTAATCTGTACTAGTCACATACTATACCTTGTTTACTCAGAAAACCCAAGTTTGATTGCTTTGAGTGGCATTTGTCAAGCAAAAAAAAGAAGAAGTCGCCATTATGGGGATCAGTGTTCCATTTGGGCACTTAGAAATGCATTCATATTATTGTAATTCTCTTCCTATTGATGCCGCGATGCAACAAGAAGTCAGTTATTTGGTTTCAAGGGAAGATAAGTAATAAATAGGTTGTTTTTTTAAAGCTGACCTAGTGGAATAATTAACTATAGTTAACAATTTATTCACCTTTTAAAAGCGACTAATACTTCCCTTTATGTCGTGTAATGATCGATTACAATTTTATTGCGAACACTTGTGTCATAAACACTTGTGAAACTTTTAATTGGGTTGATATAATCCATATATTTGTGTCACACACGCACTTCAACATTCAGCATCAAAACACAACAATGGTAGCTTTACTAAGTCAAACTACTTTTAAGTCAAGAGTAAATCTAAAGTAAATTCTACTCACTAGAACTCTTGTGTAAGTGAACTAAGCATTTGTTAGCATACTATTCCTATTTCACTTTCGCAATCGCTTTGCATTCTTTATTTAAGTACGTCTAACTCGATTTTACGGTATACTTTTACCATATTGATTTTTTATAAGAAATCCCAAAACATTATCATTATAATTTATGGGGAAAGGGCATCCCAATTCTCTCACATTCATATTTTTTTTAATTTAACAAAACACAATTGTCAGTGTGGCGTCTCACTAACACTCGTAAAGGGCACATTAAATCAAAATGTGAGTTTTGTGACCTTTACTCCACGGATCTCTGAGCTCATCTCCGTGCTGCTATTCTCCTAAAAGGGTCTAGATTTACTTTCAGCTCATAAATGTGCAAACAAAAGTTTCTCTCTTCCTGGAAAACTGACCAAAAAATATTGACGCCTCATGTTGCGCGCAGATTTCTTGGGCCAATTGAATGCTCTGTAGAATGAGAAAGCCCCGCCCCCTGATGTCACCTGGCAAAAACAGGGTTATCGGATCACTCGCTCCACATTCAGAGAGTACGGGGACATTCTTCACACAACTGGATAAACAATAAAACAGACAATAAACATCTGTACATTAGCAACAGAAAGACAAATGACATTTAACAGCATAGCATCAAAAATACTAAATATGCCAAGACAAGAAAATTATAACAAAAAAATCTATAATATTAATAAAACAATATTTTATCATTATATATGCTATCATATATTTTATATATTTGTAAAATATATATAAATATTTTTTTAAATTATATATGAATACAATGTGTGTATATATATATATATAAAATATATATTTAATGTATAATACAATATATATAATAATTTAATAAAATATAAATAATTATATATATATATATTAAAACAAAAATATGTATTAATTAAATTAACTAAACTAAACTATAAATAAAATATTATGATATATAAATACAATTTTAATATGTATAATTTAAATATATATATATATATAATTTATAATACAATACTTTATATTATTGAAATTATATATATTTTATTTTAGTTTAATAAACTATTAATAATTATAATAAAAACAAAAATATTCATTAAATATATTTTGATTTAATAAATAAAATATTTATATTAAAAATTATATATAATTTAATGTATAAAAATACATTTTAAAATAATAAATAAACAAAATCTATTTTTAAGTATTTGAACACTCTGCTATTTTGCAAGTTCTCCCGCTTGGAAATCATGGAGGGTCTGAAATTGTCATCGTAGGTGCATGTCCACTGTGAGAGACATAATCTAAAGAAACAGTGGACATGCACCTACGATGACAATTTCAGACCCTCCATGATTTCCAAGCGGGTTAGGGTTAGGGTTAACTTATTTTCCTCACTGTACATAGAATTGTACTATATATATATAGTATCATAAATTATATTTTCATTTTAATTTAATAAAATATGAATTACTATATATGGACCCACTTTATATTAGTTGGCCTTAACTACTGTGTACTAACATTTTAATTAATCATTTGATACAATGCACTTATTGTGTACATATATGTTTTTACATTGTACTTACATTTTAAAAAATACCTGCATGTAATTACATCTGTAATTAATTTCTGTAGTTACATTTGTAATTACACAGTTGACACTTCCCTTACACCTAACCCTACCCCTAAACTTACCCATACCACCACACCTGTCCCTAACCCTACCCTTAAACTTACCCATACCACCACACCTGTCCCTAACCCTACCCTTAAACTTACCCATACCACCACACCTGTCCCTAACCCTACCCTTAAACTTACCCATACCACCACACCTGTCCCTAACCCTACCCTTAAACTTACCCATACCACCACACCTGTCCCTAACCCTACCCTTAAACTTACCCACACCACCACACCTGTCCCTAACCCTACCCTTAAACTTACCCACACCACCACACCTGTCCCTAACCCTACCCTTAAACTTACCCATACCACCACACCTGTCCCTAACCCTACCCTTAAACTTACCCATACCACCACACCTGTCCCTAACCCTACCCTTAAACTTACCCACACCACCACACCTGTCCCTAACCCTACCCTTAAACTTACCCATACCACCACACCTGTCCCTAACCCTACCCTTAAACTTACCCATACCACCACACCTGTCCCTAACCCTACCCTTAAACTTACCCACACCACCACACCTGTCCCTAACCCTACCCCTAAACTTACCCACACCACCACACCTGTCCCTAACCCTACCCCTAAACTTACCCACACCACCACACCTGTCCCTAACCCTACCCTTAAACTTACCCACACCTGTCCCTAACCCTACCCTTAAACTTACCCACACCACCACACCTGTCCCTAACCCTACCCTTAAACTTACCCACACCACCACACCTGTCCCTAACCCTACCCTTAAACTTACCCACACCACCACACCTGTCCCTAACCCTACCCTTAAACTTACCCACACCTGTCCCTAACCCTACCCTTAAACTTACCCACACCACCACACCTGTCCCTAACCCTACCCTTAAACTTACCCACACCACCACACCTGTCCCTAACCCTACCCTTAAACTTACCCACACCACCACACCTGTCCCTAACCCTACCCTTAAACTTACCCATACCACCACACCTGCCCCTAACCCTACCCTTAAACTTACCCACACCACCACACCTGTCCCTAACCCTACCCTTAAACTTACCCACACCACCACACCTGTCCCTAACCCTACCCTTAAACTTACCCACACCACCACACCTGTCCCCAACCCTACCCTTAAACTTACCCACACCACCACACCTGTCCCTAACCCTACCCTTAAACTTACCCACACCACCACACCTGTCCCTAACCCTACCCTTAAACTTACCCACACCACCACACCTGTCCCTAACCCTACCCTTAAACTTACCCACACCACCACACCTGTCCCCAACCCTACCCTTAAACTTACCCACACCACCACACCTGTCCCTAACCCTACCCTTAAACTTACCCATACCACCACACCTGTCCCTAACCCTACCCTTAAACTTACCCACACCACCACACCTGTCCCTAACCCTACCCTTAAACTTACCCATACCACCACACCTGTCCCTAACCCTACCCTTAAACTTACCCACACCACCACACCTGTCCCTAACCCTACCCTTAAACTTACCTACACCACCACACCTGTCCCTAACCCTACCCTTAAACTTACCCACACCACCACACCTGTCCCCAACCCTACCCTTAAACTTACCCACACCACCACACCTGTCCCTAACCCTACCCTTAAACTTACCCATACCACCACACCTGTCCCTAACCCTACCCTTAAACTTACCCATACCCCCACACCTGTCCCTAACCCTACCCTTAAACTTACCCATACCACCACACCTGCCCCTAACCCTACCCTTAAACTTACCCACACCACCACACCTGTCCCTAACCCTACCCTTAAACTTACCCATACCACCACACCTGTCCCTAACCCTACCCTTAAACTGACCCACACCACCACACCTGTCCCTAACCCTACCCTTAAACTTACCCACACCTGTCCCTAACCCTACCCTTAAACTTACCCACACCACCACACCTGTCCCTAACCCTACCCTTAAACTGACCCATACCACCACACCTGTCCCTAACCCTACGCTTAAACTTACCCATACCCCCACACCTGTCCCTAACCCTACCCTTAAACTTACCCACACCACCACACCTGTCCCTAACCCTACCCTTAAACTTACCCACACCACCACACCTGTCCCTAACCCTACCCTTAAACTGACCCATACCACCACACCTGTCCCTAACCCTACGCTTAAACTTACCCATACCCCCACACCTGTCCCTAACCCTACCCTTAAACTTACCCACACCACCACACCTGTCCCTAACCCTACCCTTAAACCTACCCATACCACCACACCTGTCCCTAACCCTACGCTTAAACTTACCCACACCACCACACCTGTCCCTAACCCTACCCTTAAACTTACCCACACCACCACACCTGTCCCTAACCCTACCCTTAAACCTACCCACACCACCACACCTGTCCCTAACCCTACCCTTAAACTTACCCATACCACCACACCTGTCCCTAACCCTACCCTTAAACCTACCCACACCACCACACCTGTCCCTAACCCTACCCTTAAACTTACCCACACCACCACACCTGTCCCTAACCCTACCCTTAAACTTACCCACACCACCACACCTGTCCCTAACCCTACCCTTAAACTTACCCACACCACCACACCTGTCCCTAACCCTACCCTTAAACTTACCCACACCACCACACCTGTCCCTAACCCTACCCTTAAACTTACCCACACCACCACACCTGTCCCTAACCCTACCCTTAAACTTACCCATACCACCACACCTGTCCCTAACCCTACCCTTAAACTTACCCATACCACCACACCTGTCCCTAACCCTACCCTTAAACTTACCCATACCACCACACCTGTCCCTAACCCTACCCTTAAACTTACCCATACCACCACACCTGTCCCTAACCCTACGCTTAAACTTACCCACACCACCACACCTGTCCCTAACCCTACCCTTAAACTTACCCACACCACCACACCTGTCCCTAACCCTACCCTTAAACCTACCCACACCACCACACCTGTCCCTAACCCTACCCTTAAACTTACCCATACCACCACACCTGTCCCTAACCCTACCCTTAAACCTACCCACACCACCACACCTGTCCCTAACCCTACCCTTAAACTTACCCACACCACCACACCTGTCCCTAACCCTACCCTTAAACCTACCCACACCACCACACCTGTCCCTAACCCTACCCTTAAACCTACCCACACCACCACACCTGTCCCTAACCCTACCCTTAAACTTACCCATACCACCACACCTGTCCCTAACCCTACCCTTAAACCTACCCACACCACCACACCTGTCCCTAACCCTACCCTTAAACTTACCCACACCACCACACCTGTCCCTAACCCTACCCTTAAACTTACCCACACCACCACACCTGTCCCTAACCCTACCCTTAAACTTACCCACACCACCACACCTGTCCCTAACCCTACCCTTAAACTTACCCACACCACCACACCTGTCCCTAACCCTACCCTTAAACTTACCCACACCACCACACCTGTCCCTAACCCTACCCTTAAACTTACCCACACCACCACACCTGTCCCTAACCCTACCCTTAAACTTACCCATACCACCACACCTGTCCCTAACCCTACCCTTAAACTTACCCATACCACCACACCTGTCCCTAACCCTACCCTTAAACTTACCCATACCACCACACCTGTCCCTAACCCTACCCTTAAACTTACCCATACCACCACACCTGTCCCTAACCCTACCCTTAAACTTACCCATACCACCACACCTGTCCCTAACCCTACCCTTAAACTTACCCATACCACCACACCTGTCCCTAACCCTACCCTTAAACTTACCCATACCACCACACCTGTCCCTAACCCTACCCTTAAACTTACCCACACCACCACACCTGTCCCTAACCCTACCCTTAAACTTACCCACACCACCACACCTGTCCCTAACCCTACCCTTAAACTTACCCACACCACCACACCTGTCCCTAACCCTACCCTTAAACTTACCCACACCACCACACCTGTC
>CM042245.1:57556133-57606133 GCA_023566225.1 Romanogobio albipinnatus | reverse complement strand
GGGACACAAACGGAGATATTGAGCAGAACGTACCAGGTGCTTTTCCCCTTTAGAGGAAATGACTGATTCTGGGCTGAACTGCTCCTCTAATGCGCTCTCACACACTCTCCTGCATCTCATCATCTTCACAGCAGGTTTGCTAAACCTCCGTCATTTGTTCCACAAAGGGAGACAAATGAAAAAGATATGCAAATGTAGGCAGAGTTTCCTGGAGCCTGTAGAGCCCAGAGGAGTGGCGGCGCTCAGCTCAGGACACGTCCCTTCTCCTGAGGACACACACACACACACACACACACACACGAGTCAGTGCTTGAGTGAGTGTGTGTGTGTGTGTGTGAGAGAGAGTGCAAGTGTGTTAGAGTGTGGGTGTGTGAGTGTGTGTTAGTGTGTGTGAGTGAATGAGTGAGAGTGAATGTGTGAGTGTGTGTGTGTGTGTGAGAGTGAGTGTGTGTCTGTGAGTGAGAGTGTGTGTGTATGTGAGTGAGTGAGTGTGTGTGTGTATATATATGTGAGTGTGTGTGAGAGTGTGTGTGAGAGAGTGCAAGTGTGTTAGAGTGTGGGCGTGTGAGTGAGAGTGTGTGTGTGTGAATGAATGTGTGACTGAGTGAGTGTATGTGTGTGCGTGTGTTTGTGAGTGTGTGTGTGAGAGTGTTTGTGTGTGAGTGAGTGAGTGTGTGTGTGAGTGAGAGTGTGTGAGTGAGTAAGTTTGAGCGTGTGAGTGAATGTGAGTGTGTATGTGTGAGTGTGTGTGTGTGTGAGTTTGAGCGAAGGTGAATGTGTGAGTGTGAGTGTGTGTGTGAGTGAGTTTGAGCGTGTGAGTGAATGTGTGAGTGTGAGTGAGTGTGTGTGTGTGTGTGAGTGAGTGTGTGTGAGTGGTGTGTGAGTGAGTGTGTGTGAGTGTATGAGAGTGTGTGTGTGAGTGAGTGTGTGTGAGTATGAGAGTATTTGAGTGAGTGTGTGTGTGAGTGAGTTTGAACGTGTGAGTGAGTGAGTGAGTGTGTGTGAGTGTGTGTGTGAGTGAGTGTGTGTGAGTGTATGAGAGTGTGTGTGTGAGTGAGTGTGTGTGAGTATGAGAGTATTTGAGTGAGTGTGTGAGTGAGTGAGTGTGTGTGTGAGTGAGTGTGTGTGAGTGTATGAGAGTGTGTGTGTGAGTGAGTGTGTGTGTGTATGAGAGTATTTGAGTGAGTGTGTGTGTGAGTGAGTTTGAACGTGTGAGTGAATGTGTGAGTGTGTGTGTATGTGAGTGTGAGTTTGTGTGAGAGTGTGTGTGTGTGAGTGAGAGTATGTGAGTGTGTGTGTGTGAGTTTGAGCGTGAGTGAATGTGTGTGTGAGGTGTGTGTGTATGTGAGTGCGTGAATGTGTGTTTGTGAGTGTGTGTGTGTGTGTGTGTGTGAATGTGTGAGTGAGTGAGTGAGTGTGTGTGTGAGAGTATGTGAGTGAATGTGTGAGTGTGTGTGAGTGTGAGAAGGTGTGTATGTATGTAAGTGTGTTTGTGAGTGTGTGTGTGAGAGTGTGTGTGTGTGTGGGCCAAATGTCCTCACTTACAGAGTGAAATATTATGACAACTGACTAGAGAGGATATTTGACTGATCCTCACTGGTTAAAAAGGCTGTAAAACATGTTTTAGTTTAAATCTTGTGTTTTGCAGACGTTCCTGTGAAGGTTTAGGGGTTTGTTTAGCCCATAGAAAACATCATTAACATCAAATGAGTGTGTGTGTGTGTGTGTGTGATACTCACAATCTGACTGCAAAGGAGGAAGATTATACGCAGTTATTTTCCCATGAGCAACCTGACCCTAGAACCAACAGGGGCAAAACAACACACACACACACACACTACTTCATGACATTCAGAGCGGTGACACACACTCCTCTCCCCCACGGGCGTCTGTCTTAAATGGCACACGCTGAGGCGGCGAGTGTGTGTGCGAGCAGTCAGTCTGTTGACACACTCTGGTGATCTCTCCGCTTGTGCGACACGGCGCCTTTGAGGGATTTTTCTACATTTCACATCTGATATTCTCTGTGCAGAACTCCAGAGGCACAGAACGCTGTCAGACACGAGCCGATCTGACAGGACGGAGGAAACGGTGTGTGTGTGTGTGTGTGTCTGAGAGGCCTGGGGGTTACTGGGAGTGAAGCAGGGCACCCGTGGTGAGCTCCGGCTCGTCTTACATTTACACTGCGAGGCTTAATGCAGAGAGATGATATCTCCACACGTCTGTCCGGGCTGTTAACGGTCATTTAAAGAGACAGGTCACTGAAAAACAAGCATCAAAAACATCAACACCAGGACTTTCTTCAACAGGCGAAAGGGCACACGGTCACCTGACTTGATCTGTCAACCTCCAACATGTCAAATTAGCAAGAAAAACTGTTTTAAATTATCTGAATATATCGTACGATATATTTGCATGAGAAAATATGGAGGATGAAACCTGCAAAAACAACAAATAAATAAAAATATATAAATAAATATGCAAAAACGTAAATAAATTTGATATAAAATATATAAATAAATATGCAAATAAATACATAAATAAATCCAAAAATTCTACGTAAAAATATATAAAGAAATATGCAAAAATGTAAATAAATAAATCCAAAAATGTATATAAAATATATAAATAAATATGCAAAAACGTAAATAAATTTGATATAAAATATATAAATAAATATGCAAATAAATAAATAAATAAATCCAAAAATTCTATGTAAAATATATAAATAAATATGCAAAAATGTAAATAAATAAATCCAAAAATTTGATATAAAATATATAAATAAATATGCAAAAATGTAAATAAATAAATCCAAAAATGTATATAAAATATATAAATAAATATGCAAATAAATACATAAATAAATCCAAAAATTCTATGTAAAAATATATAAATAAATATGCAAAAATGTAAATAAAAAAATAAAAAAATTGATATAAAATATATAAATAAATATGCAAATAAATACATAAATAAATCCAAAAATTCTACGTAAAAATATATAAATAAATATGCAAATAAATACACAAATAAATCCAAAAATTTGATATAAAATATATAAATAAATATGCAAATTAATCCAAAAATTCTACGTAAAATATATAAATAAATATGCAAAAATGTAAATAAATAAATCCAAAAATTTGATATAAAATATATAAATAAATACAAAAATAAATACAAAAATTTGATATAAAATATATAAATAAATATGCAAATAAATACATAAATAAATCCAAAAATTCGACGTAAAAATATATAAATAAATATGAAAAAATGTAAATAAATAAATCCAAAAATTTGATATAAAATATATAAATAAATATGAAAAATTAAAACATAAATAAATCCAAAAACTCTTGGCAAGGTTAATTAAATTTTTCCTTCTAGGGCACCTTTAACTGTGTCAGCTGGACACATTCGGTGCTGATCAGGGGCAGTGATTCATTAACAGTTCATGTTATTGTGTATTTGCTGTTGTTTCCATAACCCCAAAATGCCACTTTATGTTATTTTGTAGTTTATTTTTAAATTAGTGTGGTGTACTTTATTAGTCATATTCAATGAATGTGTTTAAATAGGCTAAAGTGGGACATTACTTGTGTGTGGTCGTTCATTTTTGTGGAATAAATGTGCCTTTTGTTTTGTTTTTTAAGAAATAGTGAAATTATTGCTGTTGTTATTATTAAGTTAAATGTGAATCTAGTGTTGTTATTGCTGGTGCCCTGCCATGAACCCTGACCCACAGCAAACAGACCCGATCCGAGCCGTGACATTGGCGTTACACCCTTAATAAATCCACATATTCTTCTATAAATAAACATATAAATAATTAAATGTGCGTGGGAATAAATAAATAAATCTGTGTTGGGAATGTTGGGAGGAATACATTTTTTCTGTATTTATTTTTCCAGCTTCAGCATTTCTATAATAAACATTAATCCATATAATCTCAAGCAACCAATCTCTGTGTTATTGCGCCCTTACATGCATCACTGATCCTCGTGCATTTACTAATGTGATGATTTTCAGTTTGTCGGTGACATTTAGGTGCACGTCAGATGACTGAAATTAAACAAACACATCTAAATGAATGTGTTTCTGCCGTTCCGCCGCGCCAGACATCAGTGAAAACATCGCTTCTGTCTTCCATCCGCACGGCTTTCTCTGTCTAAACAAATTGAGCACACTACAGCGCAGTAATTCAGTAAAATGCCGACACACAACCCGACACGTAAACACCACAGCCAGTCGCAATACGAGAGCATCATTCCAGTTCCTCAAACTGTAATCAAATCTGAATTCAGAGATCACTTTTACAATGTGCAGAAGCCGCGGCGTGATTTAATTTACCCCGAGCACTTCTGCTGCTCTCCGCCGGGTCTCGGAGATACATCGGGATACATCATCCCCCCTAACTAGTGCGCTCACTGACGGCTGGCCCGACATTTGAGGAGCGACATTTGGAGAGCGGCGGGACTCTAGGGGAGTGTGTTTAGATTCAGAGACGCCTGTTTTTCATCTTTACACCCGCGGTGTTATACAAACACGTTGAGAACGCAGGTTTTATTTGTCTGGATTTCAGCATTCGTCCTCTAGAAACCAAAACTTAAAGCTTGTTGAACTCAGAAAGGCCTGATTATTGATAAGCCTGGGGATCAAGCACAGATATATGAGAGAGCTTTAAAAATAAAGCTTAAGACTATAGGATCAAGGAGCAGGTGGTTAGACATCAGTATTCATGGCCGGCGTTCATCCTTCATTTAAAGTGCATAATGTGGACTAACAGCGCTGGACACGACCCAACACAAGGTCGTCAACCCAGTTTTCCCGCTGCGTTTACTGCGATCAATACACACACACTTGTAGGTAGATCCGTCTGGATCTGACAGGATTCCTGCGTCTGGATATTCTGCCTCCAAACGAAATGAGTTTCAGATACATCTTCAGACCCGCCAGGACAGACAAAAACAGAAGGAGATGCGGTGTAATAGACTTTAACACGGAGAACGGATCACAAATACATGCTCTCAAAACATCCACTAAACTTCTGGTTGTGGGAATAGAGAGATGTTCCAGACTAATGGTGCGTTCACACCGGACGCGATTCGCGCGAGTGATTTACACTTTAAGTCAATGCAGAGACGCGAAATGGCATTCTGCGGCGCGATTCGCGCGAATGAGGCGACGAGATTTGCGCGATTCGCGCGATTGAGGCGAATTGAGCGTTTTGAACGCGCGTTTCTCGCGAATCGCTCAAGTTGAAAAATCTGAACTCTGGCGGATATTTCGCGCCGCGTTAACCAATCACGAGCTTGCTCTAGTAGTGACGCATTTACAAGCGGAGGCAGGAATCCCAACAACAATGGAGGACAAGATAATCGTGGCCGTATGTGGACACCCGGAGCTGTATGATACATCATCCTATCACTGCAGGAACAGGAATAAAAGGAATAAAGGAATAAAAAGGATCTTGCTTGGAAGAAAGTGAGTTATTGTGAGCCATTGTGAGCCAAGTGAGCCATTTCACAACGAGACTGGAGCAGAAAAAAAAGAGCCAGAGCCAGCGGCAAATGTGAGAAGGACTAGCCGAGGAAAGGCGGGTCTCGCCGGGTAAACGAGCGCAGAATGTCACTGATCGCCTGGATCTCACAATTCCGAAAACGGCAGATAAAATGCTCAAATAGGCACACTTTTTATAAATTAACCACAGATTTGAGCTTTAAACAACTATATTATCGCCTGAAAAAGTCTTTAAACTACGTTTTGTCACACATTAATAGTAGTATTTTTTACAAAAAAGACGAGCTGGCTCATATAGGCTCATATAGAAGCCCCTCCCACGACGCGAATTCTCGTCTGTTGTGTAGTTGTCACACGCGAATTTCACGTGCAAATGAAGCGAGTAAACTCAAAATGTTCAAGCGTCCACCTTCGCGCGATAAGCGCAAATTATTCACGCGAATCGCGTCCGGTGTGAACGCACCATAAGGCCCTGTTTACACCTGGTATTAGGATTGTAAGGCCCGTGAAATCGGTCCAATCTGCCGGTTTGCCAATACACGGGGAAGGTCTCGCGTGTTCTGTCCTCACTCATGCAAAGTATTGGTTGGTTAAATTTGTAATATATTAATCATATATTTACTCGTTTATTTAATCTGACTCCATAAATGAAAGGTTTTAATAATATCTGTGCCTCACTAAAAGTGAGCGAATGTTTGACTATTCCTTTTAACCATTAAGTGAACAAAGTCAAAATCAGTTAGAATAATCAAATGTAACAATTTAATATGTCAGGTAAATGTCTCATGCCAATTTCATAATCAATTAAAAGATAATCGATACAAAACATCAAATGCTCAGGAATAGAGAGAAGATGCAAACCCAACTTTAAGAAATACGTGAGGCTGAGAGATTTCTTTCTCTCAGCCTCACGGGCCGATCTGAAGTACAGGAAAAGGCCCCGAACTCTCAGCTCCATCTCATTAAATAGTCAGAAACACGTGCTAACAAAAGAAATGTGCATGCAGTGGTCGCACCTTCATGGGGGTGGGTGACCATTTGCTTCCTTTCTAAGTCAGTTATCCATAAACTCTTAAAACCTTATTATCTTTTATTTTATCTATCTGGATATGAGATTTCTGTACCACTCACTTTGAGACATTTCAAATGACACCAAACACATAACAGTCAATGATAAACATTCACATTAAACCTATTCTTGTGTGAGTTCTTAGTAGTTTGCGGAAGTGAGGTCGTATGGGGGACCCCGTATTTTCAGTCTTACAGGATGTTAAGGCGTTTTGGTCAATCGGATCACAAGTGGACGGCACTAAACACAGGTGTAAACAGAGTGTCTATATACACCAGGTGCAAATAGCGTGCCTTGTTTGTAGTCAGTAGTTTCTTCAGCACCTAAAACTACCCTTTTTTTTAAGCTACACGTCTGAAACGTTTAGGCAAAGTGCCAACATTTGTCTACTACAAATGGCAACCATTTTAATTTCTTCAACTATAGACGGTTTCATCGGACGAACGCGCGTTGCCACGGTTACGCGTCTGGCCCGAAGTTAACTTCCGGTCTGTGTTTGTTTATCGGTCTGGCAAGGGGATAGTATGAAGCACTACTCAGTAGAAACATTTTTGACGTACTATTATTGGCAGGGCCGTTTCTAGCCATTCTGACGCCCTAGGCAAAATCCTTATTGGTGCCCCATTGCAACATTGGTATTACTGGTATTAATTAACAAATACATACATACCAAATTATATTTGTATATTTTTGTTAATAAGGATTCAAATTAATAGCCAGATGCCTGTATAGCCCTAGGCCCAGTGCCGTCGCAAGGGCTGTGCCAAGTGTGCGCCCGCACAGGGCCTCGCGCCTCACCAGGGCCTCGCAAAGTAAAGTGACAGCGGACTTGATGTAAAAGCCGACAGTTAAAGTTTATGTTTTTGTCCTTCAATACTATAATAGTTAAAGCTACACTGTGTAACTTGTTTAGTTTATTCTTAGCTAAAAACACTTAGTTCTTTAAAAAATATATGTGCTCATTAATGTATATTTACTTCTTTCAAGTAATAAAGTATTCTCGTAAGTTTATAATATGCCATTGAAAATACATACGGGTAAGGGGTTCGAATGGGGGTCGCCATGTTGCCCCTCCATCTTGAAAGTACATTAGCCAAAGAGGGACATACCCGTAAATTCAAGCTTCGCCTTTCGCGTTTTAACACTCGATGGCACCGAATGTGAAGAGGAGGATTGCTTGAGACTGCTATATGAAAACCTGAAAGCCTTTTTGAAAGTCTGTTGCTGATGGAGGATCACTCTTATTCTTGAGGAGATGTAACAGAGTCGCCAAGGAAGCGAAAAAGAGAATTAAGACGGCAACACAACAGGCAAATCAACACTGATGGACGAGGTCGAACTGGAAGCCATGTTAATCTTGGACTAAATCGGCCACCGTAGGAGTTAAAACGAAATCGGAATTGGGAGGAACAGAAACTAATATTTTCTGGATAGTCATATACCTTTTCACCGCTAGATGGGGGAAAATATCACACAGTGTAGCTTTAAAAAGACAGCTAAAAATGTGTCATAATGATGTATTATTCTGCTTGTTAAAAATGTATTAGGCTATGCAGTAACTATAGGCTACAATATTTCTCTTTGTTCGTAGAGAGCTTTAATCAGCCCATTCAAATTTGATTTTGGCTGCCTCTGAAATGGGATAAACCACAGATATTTCGCTACCTAAGAAATTCAAGTAAATAGGCTTTAGAAACGCACGCTCATTGAAGGATGTGCATTTATTGCATGGACGGAGAAAGCAGGACGCCTGCATTTCAGCTGACGTACGCACAAAAGGTTTTTTATTTAACACTATAAAGTTAAATAACCATATAGCCTAACTATTACGCACCTTTCGGAGCATCAGTGCCGCAGAACGAGTAAAGCCTAGCCTATAGGCTGCTCTATCTCTAGACGTTTTAAACGTTTACTGCAATAAGCAATTAAATAGTCAAACCTCCATTAGCGCATATTCACAGAGGAAAACAACTGGACAACAGAGCTGGCTGTTCTCTCAGTACTGTCTGTTTATTTTACTGACTGAGAAATGGCTTCAGATGATTCAGATGAGAGCAGTCCAAACTCATTCAAGTGGATTCAGGCCGTTTTGCAAACGCGTTTGACCCATTCATAATTTACAACATTTAAACGTCAAAATGCGCAGTTCAGGTAGCCTACAGTTTAACTTCTTGAACCTAATGCTGTTAAACTGAATCTATTTTATTTTTCCCCTTAAATATCCACATAAACAACTAATAATACATCACTATAGAAACAGTATACCCCCGTTAATATACCCATGGGCCTCGCACATCACGTTCGCACAGGGCCTCGCACCCCCCTTGCGACGGGCCTGCCTAGGCCAATAATATATAGCCTATATTTGTGCAGTCCCTGGTTGCTAAGAAATTGTTCTCAGACATAACTACACAATTATTATGTGTTATTAGTACATTTCACATGAAGGTAATAAGAATAAATACTGATTCAGTGTGGTTTTTGTTACTCATTGATGTGTGAACTTCCCCTTTAAAGGTCCCGTTCTTCGTGTTTTTTTGAAGCTTTGATTGTGTTTACAGTGTGCAATATAACATGTGTTCATGTTTCGCGTGTAAAAAAACACAGTATTTTTCACACAATGTACTCATCTGTGTACCGCTGTTTTCACTGTCCTAAAAACGGCTGATGAGTTCCTTGTTCTATGAAGTCCCTCCTTCAGAAATACGTAACGAGTTCTGATTGTGCCAGCGGTTCCCGTGTTGTGATTTGACCGCAGCTTAGCGAACGTGGAAAGGTCACGCCTCTTAACGGGAGATGTATGCGCTCAATGATCTCTACAGCGTCCCTGGGAAAGCCAAACAAAGGTGATTTGACTCCGGGATGAAAATAACAGCGTCTCGACGACATGGCGACAAACACACTCAAACGTAACACTTCCTCTTCTCCACGCAACACTTCCTCTTCTCCACGTGGGAGAGCAACAAGACCACGCCCCCTTTTTCACGTATTCTTGTGGGCGGAGGTTAGTCTGTTCTACTGACGTCATTAATGAAGGAAGTACCAGGATGTAGTCCAAGCCGGCCGTTCGCTGTAGGCTTTGAAAGGGAACTTCTGTTAAATAAAATATCTCGCTTGGCATTGAACTTTGAGCTTTATAATTTTACAGGTATTATTTATGCTCTAACAGCAACATTACACACTAACTAAAGTTTGAACAATGGGATCACGAAGAACGGGACCTTTAAATAACGCAACACTTTGCCCTCTGTGTGTACGACACTGCTTGCGTTAAGCGCTATTAGAGCTGAATGAATCGATTCAGCATCAATACCATCCGTAAAAAAGTTAAATTTGTCAACGTGATTTAATAAAGGATGTGTTCATGTTGTGAATTTGCACATTTTATTATAGCATTTTTAAATTGGCCGCTAAAGTTTTATATGGGACAATTACAAAACACACTGATTCTTTTAACAATGCATTGGCGCAAAAACCTTTTGGAGGAGCAATTAAGAGAAGAAAGCTTTAATGAGTCAAAATATAACTAATAATCATGAAATGCTGAAGTAAGTGTGCAGTTATATTTTGCCTCTAACACACACACCGAGCAATGCTATCTGCCCATTCACAGCGGGATTTCTAGACTACCACAAATACTGCCCTATCAAAATACAGATCTGTACCTGTTATTTTAATTGGCCTTTAGTTTGAATTTAGCTTTATTTTATGGTTACCTTGCCAAAGCATTGGCCGAGTTCATTGATCTAATGGTGTTGTTGAGGCTCCAAACGCAGACTTTTTTGACAGTAGCCTACTCTGATCTGATGGCATATAGGAATCGTCAGATTGACAGTTCTCTGATCCAATAGTGTGGGGGAACTAGTGGGGGCGGCAATAACATTTTAGGGTGGCCGTGACACCCTTTACACACACACATCAGTGCCAGATATGCGCTTAGTGGCGCCCCCTACTGATGGCGCCCTAGGCCACCGCCTAGTTTGCCTATGTCTAAAAACAGCCCTGATTATTGGATAACACAGGGGCGTAAATCGCGGGGGTATACCATGCTGAGTATTGTAAATAATATAACAATATATACTTAAAATAAATGTGTAAGTAGTAAAACAATACAAACGCAAACGGGACAAAAAATGTGTTTTAAGTTTAGAAACATTTTGAGTCCCACCCCCCCCCCCCCCCCCCCGCCTCACAGTGGTTTGATCCACCGCGCACAGTAATAAAATAATTTAGTTCAGTTAGGAACTGACAAAACAATTAAAAACTGAACGTGTCTGCTCAATACAGCACCAGCCGAACGAGCAAACCGCCGACAGACAAGATTATCCAAGATTTGGTTTCAAAGCGCCTATTTAAGGGAGTGTGTCATTGTACTGTTTTGTTGTTGTGTTTTTCATTACGAATAATAGGCTAATGAACCCAAAATTCAAGCAACCCGCCCCCAAATTAAAAAAAATTGGCTAATTCTAAACCGAAAGTTCAGTCAGATCTGTGTGGGGTTTTGCTCAATATGATAATAAGTGGAAGATCAGAGGCTTCTGCAGTTGAATATCTAAATATCTGAATATCATCGTATAAAATACTTTGTGGAGGACGCAAGATAATTTAATAATTATAATATGACTGCGTGGTGAACCTTAATCGTATTTAAACTACTGTCGTGTTGTTGGTCAGATAAAATGACAGAGAAAAGAAAAACGGACATTAGATCATTTTTCAGTACACCAAAACACAACACAGCATTACACAGTCTTTAAAGGGTTAGTTCACCCAAAAATTATTTATTCTGTCATTATTACTCTCCTTCATGTCGTTCCAAACCTGTAAGTCCTTCGTTCACCTTCGGAACACAACTTAAGATATTTCTCTTCTTCTCTACGGTCTTACGGATTGGGGTCGACATGAGGGTGAGTAATTAATGTATGAATTTACATTTTTGGGTGAACTAACTCTAAGGGGGGCGTTTCCTCCACTCTATATTGCAGACAGAAATGGGAGATTATTTATAATAAACATGCTGAAACAATAAAAACATGTCAATTAAGATAATGCTGCCCAATTAAAATGAAAGATGATAGCGCATAAGAAAGATAACGCAGCCTCTGTTGTTGTTGATTCTTTGCGGACGTCTACCGGAAGTTAAGTTTGGGCCACAAAAGCGCGCATGCGCAGTAACGTTTGTTTATGTTGTTGCCGTTGAAATCGTCTATATCACAGACTTTGTGAGATGATGACAAATACAAATTGGTTACAACTACTGGGGTAGGTTGTAACGTTGTAACAGGAAACAAGCAGCCATTACCGGGGCCAAGCGCAAAGAAGAAGACAAGACATGCCAAAATGGCTGGCAGTGTCAGATCAACTGCAGCAATGAGCAATTAAAAACATTGTAAGATGATTTTAGGCAAAAAGGTTGAAAAATGCATTGTAGTCTATGGGAATTTCATGTTTTGTTCTATTATAGCGCTACCAAGAGGCACAATCCTACCATTGTTTTATGTGTCCTCGGAGTGAGCCCATGTGTGCGTCAATTTTGGCGAAAATATCTAATTTCATTTTGGAGTTAAAGACATTTATATGAAAAAACACATAAAAATGACTGACACCTGACTTTGATTGGATTTTACTCCCCCTTACTATCAATATTTTGACATTTGGGTATTAGTGTTTAGCTATCGACCTATGTTTCTGAACTTCTGACGCTGGTTTGTCTACATCGGACTAGCGGTTTCGAAGATATCAGCTAATGCTTTATAAGCGCTAAATTACAATGCTGCACAAACCATACGCCGAAACCTGGCAAGTCTGGTATCGTTGGACTTGGCAAGGATTCAGGAGACAAAAAAAGTTACTCCCATGAAAATAAGTCAACCACACCCAAAGTTATAAGCAGTTGAGAAAAAAAATCTCCACTAGGTGGCGCTGTTTCAGAACTTCTCAGGCTCCTTCAGGGCATCGTGCTGATGACCCATACCGAGTTTCGTAACAATCCGTTCAGGTGTTCATAAAATACAGCATTTTAGCACATAATTCAAAATGGCCGACAGACAAAATGGCCGATATGGTAAAATTGGATGATTTTTGGACAAACGGTTCAGAAGTTATAAGCAAAAATAGCCATTTTTCGTGTCTCCAGACCAGTAGGTGGCGCTGAGCCGAAACTCTGCATGTCACTTCAGGTCATGCTTGTGATGACATGTACCAAGTTTGGTCTAAATATGATAAAGTGTTGTGGAGATACAGCCTAACGTGTATTCTCGCAACCACTACATAAAATTTGTTTGCGCGTTTATCGAAAACGATTTGATGAATCAACTTGAATTCCATCACCTTTTTATCAACATGGTCTGATGATGTTCTGTTTAAATTTTCGTGAAAATCGGAGCAAGGAGGAGTTAGAAAAAGTAGGTTTTTCAGAAAATTCAAAATGTCGGGAAAATGTACGTAACAGAAAATGACGTCATAGGATGCAATCGAATCGGCTTGAGTCAAGGAATCAAAGGAAACAATGATTTTTGTTTCTAGCCCTTAGGGTTCAAACGTGATTAGCATAAACATGAGTGAAACTTTGGACAGGTGGTGGCGCTAGAGGGATTGAGTTAGAGACTCCAAACCTGCTATGTTGAGACTGTCCTCTATCTGCGTGCCTTCGTGCTTGGCCCCTAAAAAGGTCGCAAAATGCCACCATTTCTGGAGCCCTATATTCAACCGGATTGCTCTCGTGGTGTAAACGCTCATGTGGTCAAATGCACTAAAACTAGCCTCTAAAAGACCCCCTAGTCTCCGTCTACTAAACATTATGGGAAGCACGCTAGCCAGAAGGGATTTAAACTTTGTCAGCTGGAGAAGTTTGGTTTGAAGACGATACAATGACCCTCGCCTCGAAGAAATCAGGACATGGACAGGAAATGTCTCCTCGTGTTCGGATCGACCAGCTGTAAACACGGCCTGAGATTCTGTTGCTCCGCCACAACAGCAGATGAAGAAACATTACACTATAGCGGCCCTCTTGGCTAGGAATTGAGATTGAGGCACTAGCGTTTATGTGGAGTATGATGAGATACGATCAATACGCTCAGAACTATACAAACGAACAGCTGTTGCCATGTCTCGGTGCAGGTGACCCAGCAGGAAACAGATGGACTTGTGTGTGTCTGAGTGGCTCTACAGGACGGCAGACCCTCGTGAGACACAAACACAGAAACATTTAGATTCCTCACACACTCCTCCGCTCTAATTACACAAGCCTTCAGATGCGCTTCTCCAGAGAGCCTCTTTCCAATTATCTATCTGCTAGCGATTCATCTCTTTCTATTCCTCTCTCCATCTATTATACCTCCACTCGCTCATTTTTTCTTCCACGGCCTCATTACGGGGCAGAGAGGCGGGCGGAGAGCCGCGTGACGGCTCGACCGGAGCAACTTAGTATTTCACCTGAAAAAGGTGATAATGACAAGATAAAACAAGCGATCAATGTAGAAATAAATGAATGGATGTTGACCCTGCTGACTCCACTTCAGGCGCGCTCAAATCAATTCAGTGCACTGTAAATGAACACACTTTAAAGGAACAGAGGAAAAGTGGAAATTTGCTCACCTTCATATCAATCCAATCCTGTACGACTTCTTCTGTGGAACACAAAATGACGAATCAATGATGAATCATGACCAGAAAAGACCAATCAATGATGAATCATGACCAGAAAAGCACCTTAACAACTACGTTAAGTCCTGAGAAGCCAAATAATAGATTAATGCAATGAAAACTACCTGGATTTGAACGCCATTGGTTTTTGTGTCACGTGACCATCGCGCTGCAGCATTCGGACGACTTTTAATATAGTGTAAGTTCGGTCAAAGATAATTCCCAATGACAAACTTTTTGCTCACCAGCCACTGTGCCTAGCGGACTTTTTCCAAAGTTACTAGCATTTTCACAGGCAAAAATGTTGTTGTTGGCTATATGTAGAGTATATGACCACTGTACACACCCAAATCAAGACTACATGAAATATATAACATGACAGGTCATCAAAAAGGCCTATTTAGCTCTGATAAGGTTGTGGGTAAAGCTCCTTAATCGAGACAGAGAAACACTAACAGTTGGTTTTCAAAAAGATTTTTCACTATTTTTCATATCGAGTCGTCTTGAGCCAAGGAATCAGAGGGAAAAATTATGTTTCTAACACTTATGAAGTTATTGAACGCAAGTGAAAATTTGGACAGTTGGTGGCGCTAGAGGGAATGAGTTAGAGATTTCAAAATAGCTGTGGTGAATGTTCAGACTCTCTATCAGTGTGCCAAATTTCACAACTTTTTACCATACGGTTCTATGGGTCTCCACATAGACGCAGCATGGAAAATGTAGGTGAAATTACAATAATATTCTTAGTTATGTAAAGTATCGAGAACGGTTTGCTCAATCAAAAAGCTTTTAATAACTTTTGACCTGCATGGTCTGAAGATCAGTGTTGGGGGTAACGTATTACAAGTAACTTGAGTTACGTAATAATATTACTTTTTCAAGTAACTAGTAAAGTAACGCATTACTTTTCGAATTACTTTTTTTTTGTTGAAAAAAGTAACTCAAGTTACATTTTCACATTTATTTGACTGACAGCTCTCCTGTCCTCATGTTGAGAAAAATTGAGAGTAAGTGCAGAAGCGTTGTGTGTAAATGTGTTATTGTAGTTCTAGACTAAATGTGAGCATTTATTCATCTCAATTGCACAATAAAGATTCTGTCCTCCTCAAAATTAATAAAATCAGTCAAATGCAAAATCAGAATACTATGCAAACCTCAAATATATAAATGTTAAATATAACAAATATTTTTATACATTTAATCTACCTTTATTGACCAATGTCTTGCTACTTACCTTCGATGATTCAGTTAAACCATGAGCAAATATTACTAGATTTTTTGTTTTTATTGGTAAAACTTTTTCGCTCCTGCGTTCTACTCTTCCATTATCCAGAATGGCAGCACATTTTTACCTCAGCCTGAGGCGTATTAGTTCAATTTTGGTATGAAGAGGTCTTTACATTTTCACGAAAATATAACTTTTTTTGCTATTAAAAAACAAAACAAAAAAACAAGCCCTGCCCAGGTGAGAAAAAGTAACGCAAAAGTAACGTAACGCATTACTTTTCTTAAAAAGTAACTAAGTAACTCAATTAGTTACTTTTTAAGGGAGTAACGCAATATTGTAATGCATTACTTTTCAAAGTAACTTTCCCCAACACTGCTGAAGATGAACAGAGACAATTTTGGAAAAAATTGGACAAACGGTATAGGAGGAGTTTGAAAAAGTAGGTTTTCATAGAAATTCTAAATGGCTGCCAACAAGTTTGATTGCATAATTGGTATAATTTATCTCAGTTTGATGTCAAAATGTCATTTCAAAGTGTCTTGAGCCAAATAATCAGAGAAAAGGGGAATTTTGATTCTAGCTCTTACAGATATAAAGCTATTAGCACCAACTTAAGTGGAATTTCGGACAGTTGGTGGTGCTAGAGGGATTGAGTTAGAGATTTAAAAATGGCTGTGGTGAATGTTCAGACTCCTCTCTATCAGTGTGCCAAATTTCACAACTTTTTACCAACTCAAGAGCAGAAGAAGAAGGTAGAATTATGATAAGAAGAAACTAACGGATACAATGAGAGATCTCTTCAGTGCATTAACCGAGTCTCTTGGCCTCGATATAACAGAGAAAAACAGAATTGCCTGGGGAGATGCCAGCGGCGGCAGATTGTTCCTGTAATCCCGCTAACCCCCTGACTGAAAAAAACAGGAAAGGGCCTAGGATTGAACCTTGAGGGCCCTCACACCCGGAGGAGATCCCTTTTATCATCAACATTTATTACATGCTTTCTGTACAAACACCATGACCAGCACAATAATTCATGAGCGACCAGATGAAACGATAACGGGAAGCAAGCTTCAGTTTATTCTTCACTAGCAAACACTGCTCAAACAGGGAGCATCCGCAAAGATTCACCCTAGAGACAAACCAATCCGTCCCACAACAACCCAAGCTTGTGTTTGCTCCAGACATTAAAAAGGATAACCGACTCGGCTCTGAACGTTTTACTGCATGGACTTGAGTACTAAAACTATAGATATTCTCCATATACAGTGAGGAAAATAAGTATTTGAACACCCTGCTATTTTGCAAGTTCTCCCACTTAGAAATCATGGAGGTTCTGAAATTGTCATCGTAGGAGCATGTCCACTGTGAGAGACATAATCTAAAAAAAAAATCCAGAAATCACAATATATGATTTTTTAACTATTTATTTGTATGATACAGCTGCAAATAAGTATTTGAACACCTGAGAAAATCAATGTTAATATTTGGTACAGTAGCCTTTGTTTGCAATTACAGAGGTCAAACGTTTCCTGTAGTTTTTCAGCAGGTTTGCACTGCAGGAGGGATTTTGGCCCACTCCTCCACACAGATCTTCTCTAGATCAGTCAGGTTTCTGGCCTGTCGCTGAGAAACACGGAGTTTGAGCTCCTCCAAAGATTCTCTATTGGGTTTAGGTCTGGAGACTGGCTAGGCCACGCCAGAACCTTGACATGCTTCTTACAGAGCCACTCCTTGGTTATCCTGGCTGTGTGCTTCGGGTCATTGTCATGTTGGAAGACCCAGCCTCGACCCATCTTCAATGCTCTAACTGAGGGAAGGAGGTTGTTCCCCAAAATCTGGCAATACATGGCCCCGGTCATCCTCTCCTTAATACAGTGCAGTCGCCCTGTCCCATGTGCAGAAAAACACCCCAAAGCATGATGCTACCCCCCCCATGCTTCACAGTAGGGATGGTGTTCTTGGGATGGTACTCATCATTGTTCTTCCTCCAAACACGTTTAGTGGAATTATGACCAAAAAGTTCTATTTTGGTCTCATCTGACCACATGACTTTCTCCCATGACTCCTCTGGATCATCCAAATGGTCATTGGCAAACTTAAGACGGGCCTTGACATGTGCTGGTTTAAGCAGGGGAACCTTCCGTGCCATGCATGATTTCAAACCATGACGTCTTAGTGTATTACCAACAGTAACCTTGGAAACGGTGGTCCCAGCTCTTTTCAGGTCATTGACCAGCTCCTCCCGTGTAGTTCTGGGCTGATTTCTCACCTTTCTTAGGATCATTGAGACCCCACGAGGTGAGATCTTGCATGGAGCCCCAGTCCGAGGGAGATTGACAGTCATGTTTAGCTTCTTCCATTTTCTAATGATTGCTTCAACAGTGGACCTTTTTTCACCAAGCTGCTTGGCAATTTCCCCGTAGCCCTTTCCAGCCTTGTGGAGGTGTACAATTTTGTCTCTAGTGTCTTTGGACAGCTCTTTGGTCTTGGCCATGTTAGTAGTTGGATTCTTACTGATTGTATGGGGTGGACAGGTGTCTTTATGCAGCTAACGACCTCAAACAGGAGCATCTAATTTAGGAGAATAAATGGAGTGGAGGTGGACATTTTAAAGGCAGACTAACAGGTCTTTGAGGGTCAGAATTCTAGCTGATAGACAGGTGTTCAAATACTTATTTGCAGCTGTATCATACAAATAAATAGTTAAAAAATCATACATTGTGATTTCTGGATTTTTTTTTAGATTATGTCTCTCACAGTGGATATGCACCTACGATGACAATTTCAGACCCCTCCATGATTTCCAAGTGGGAGAACTTGCAAAATAGCAGGGTGTTCAAATACTTATTTTCCTCACTGTATAAATATATTCCATACATGGAAAAACTACAAACTACAACTCTTAGTTTCATCTGTTACATGCATTACTTAAGATGAACTAACATTGAAAGTTAACATAATCTAAGTTAATTTATACATTTACCACTACATTTTTAAAGTCAAACCTGTATTTAACCAGTTATGAGCTGCGCTCCCATTTGCGTGTCTCTGTTTAAGAGCCAATAGAAACTGAAACCAAATGGGTAGCACAATAATGATGCATACAAAATCAAAGATGTTACACGTTCAGATCACATGCTTGTTTTTACCCTCTGATGAGTCTGCACAAATTGCTTAATATGCGCACAGGCACTAACTAAAAACAAAGAGATTTTTATGTGGCGTTTTCACTCATAACTTCATGAAACAAGCACAGATCGTGGAAAATGGCATGGCATTTACAGCAGATTCTCACGATTAAAATGCATTGCATTGATCACGAGATATTCCTCATAAGGAGCCATTTTAAAAATTCCCATTAGGTTAAGGGCTAAACAAAAAGGCTACCTTGGTTCCAAATGCTGTAAGTTTTGATGACTTTATGCTATCACCACAACATTTGATTAAGATGCAGCTCAAATGTAGGGAAGCTTCACCAAAAAAAATATATTTTTCTCATATCTTATTTCCTTCCTGGGTTATTGCGTGTCAAACAAAAAAAAAGTGTAAAACCATAATAAAAAGTATTTTTTTTTTGTATTTTATCCGTAGTTTCTCAACACGAGAATGTCCAAATGTGATGTTATTTATGTGTTCTATCAAACCTACTTTTTGATGCTTCTTGCTTTAGTTTAGGAGTTATGCGTCTTTACTTTTGTGTACGTCACATGCCTTCAGGTCTTGAAGGGTTAACATTAGCTAATGCACTGTGAACGTGAACAAACAATTAATAATTGCTTTTTTTTTAAATAACCAACACTGACAAAGTTTATTAAAAGTTTTAAAAATATACATTTATATTGGTCACTACCAGTTCATTTGATTTAATACAGTAATGTAATGTTAAAGGGGTCCTATAATGCCCCTTTTAACAACAGTCAGTGTGTATGTAAAGTTTTATCTCAAAATACCCCACAGATCATTTTTATAGCATGTTAAAATGGGCTGTTTTTGTGTGTGTCCCTTTAAATGCAAATGAGCTGCTGCTTCTGCCCCCCTTTCAATAAGAGGGGCGGAGCTTCAAGAGCTCATGTTAGCAGCTCTGATCACCTCACGCACACACACTGAAAATGTTCAGTCTTTTATGATCAAACCGGAGTTGGGCAATGATGGAGAGACTCCAGACGAAGAGACGACATGTAGAACGAGACAGGACGTTAGTGAAGGGATAGTTTATGAGTTTATCTTCAGTCATTGATTAGCATCTTCTGTCATGATAATCTATAAAGCGCTGGTGTGGGGTAAGATGTGCCCGAGAATATCTGCTGATGAAGAGAGAACAGGGATAGTTTAGTGTAAATACGGTTATAACTGATGACGTCATCTTGCTTTATGACGTGCTATTGCATTTGTGCTCGTACTGTATCAATAAATGTGAAAGACGGACGACAGCTTGAGCGACTCCCAGATGTGCAACAACTCTTCCTCTTCTCAACATGTTCCCGGGGGCGGGGTTTATGTAAATTTTAGGGTTTGTGATGTCACTAACTCGTTGTAGTCCCTACCAGCCGTTTGTTGTAGTCCTTAAAAAGCGATTTCTGTAAAAGAGAATATCTCCCTTTGCTTTGAACTTTGAGCGTCGTAACTTTGCAGATGTTGTTTATCCTCAAACAGCGACACTACACACTCACTAAAGTTAAACAAGTCAAATCATAATCAAACAGTTGAGAGATCTGAAAGCTGTCGTCACTTCTTCAAGGTCTTTAGGCGATGCTTCAGTACAGAGCTAATCTGACTGAGCACGGAGGGCTTGTACACCCCGTTTAAAAGCCCCCCGGAGGCTCGTCCCCGGGATATGGCTGACGACTCCGGGGTTATTGGCCTCTGAATTCTGCGACTCTGAGAGATCAGCGCTCTGTTCAAGATCACAGACATCCTGAGCGAGCGAGGGACTTTGAAAAGCTCTGATGGTATCAGGTGTGCGTGTTGCTCAGGCACTGGAGAGTGTTTTCCTCTTCCTTTTAATGAAATATCCCCGCTATGTGGTTTTTGATTGGTTTCCGCGTCTAATTCGAGCTTTTATCTCTTGGATGAGTACACGTACGATTCATGAAAGATGACTTGATAGCGTTTCTTTTTGTAGTTTTAACATCTTTAATAGACATTTTGTTTTGTTTGAAGATCCGCGCTCGCATGCTGCACTTTGGGTTGGATGTTTTTGCAGATCGGCAGATTACATCCGTTTATTGTGACATTTTTTTCATTTTAAAGGGATCTCGCTCAAGTTCTTCGCATGCGCCGGCTTATTGTGGGGCTTGTAATTACACCATTAGAGTTGCTCTGAAAGGGAAATGAAAGCCTTCAGCCAAAGAAATGGCATTAAAATGAAATGGCTAGAAATTTACATCACAAACAGGCATCTGCAAAACACTGCTTTCTGAAAACACTCTTGGTGAAATTATAGTTTGCATTGTTAAAGAGGCCAAATGCCCTTTTACAAAGTCTTGATTTTGTTTTTACTTGAGCAGGTTTTTCTGTTTGAATGTTGATTATTTCCAAATATCCTGCATTGTTGCGGCTCCTCTCTTCCCAGTCTGTCAGTAACGCTCTGTTTAGTTTCTGTCTCTATGAAGCCCTGGCTTCTGAAAAGCACACTGTGCTCTGATTGGTCGGCTGGAGCAGTGTGTTGAGATTGGTCATTGGGAAATGTCCTGCCCCTTACCATAACCGCCAGTCTCAACACACTACTAACTAACTCAACCAGGCCCGCCTCTTTATTCTGCATATTAATTATTTAAATGAGGAATATATGTTGGTTCCCGAAAGAAAACTCAAGACTACAATTGAGGCGTTTCAGGAAGTTCAGAAACACTGATATAGAGAATAGTTTTGCAACATTACACTAATGATGCGTTCACACCAGACGCGAATAAATCGCGATATTCGCGCAAAGTTGGACGCTTGAACATTTTGAGTTTACTCGCTTCATTCGCAAGTGACATTCACTTCACAACAGACGTGAATTTGCGTTATGGGCGGGGCTTCTGCCAGCCGGCTCGTCTCGTTGAGAAATGGCTGACATGGGCTGTGTTTACACGTCTTTTTGGTTAAAATCTACTGTTAATGTGTGACAAAACGTAGTTTTAAGACTTTTTTAGGTAATATTGTAGTTGTTTAAAGCTCAAATCTGTGGTTTATTTATAAAGAGAGCGCCTATTTGAACATGTGATCTGGCGTGTGTGGAGTTGTGAGCTCCAGTGGATCAGCGATGCTCAGCGCTCATTAACCCCGGCGAGAGCAGCCTTTCCTCGGCCAGTCCTCCGGCCGCTGGCTCTGATGTCTCTGTGGCGTCTCCAGCTATAATTCGTCTTTTAACGGCCGATCTTTGGGCTCATGGATCTATAATTTGTTCCCTGGCAAATCGTTTAGGCTGAGGGCAAAGTGAAGTTACATTACTTTTTTATTTTTAGGCTATAACTTTATGTTAGCGTTGTAGCCGACTAGCGCTGACTTTGAATGTTTGACTGAATTGTTTGCTTTATTTCATGTAGAGCTTATTATACCTTTTACTTCTACTTTTGTATTATTGATCAAACATAAACTTGCATTTAACAAAAAGAGACTGGGTTGTGTTTCATGTCATTTAATGTTATCACAGTGATAATCATATGCACACCTGTCTGAACCAGATATTAATACGCGTCATTTGCGTACGGTGTGAACGCACCATAAGGGCCCTATCATACACTCGGCGCAATGTGACGCCACTCGCGACGCAAGTGTGTTTTGCTAGTTTCAGCCCAACGCAGTTCTCATGTTCATGTTCACGTTGTTTAAATATCAAACGCACCGGCGCATCTGTTCACCCATGGGCGTCTGGTCTGTGTAAATAGTGAAAACGCCATTTGTAATTGGCTTTTAAAGGGAAAGGGAGATGAGTCTCTGAATGGTTTATTGCACGTTATGCCCAAAACACACCCATGACTCATTAAGAGAGGAGGGACAACACTTTTGGACCCTCTATTCTGCATATTAATTATTTAAATGAGGAATATTGTGATGTGTTCATTCCCAAAAGATAACTCAAGACTATAATGGAGGCGTTTCAGGGAGTTCAGAAACACTGATAGAGAATAGTTTTGCAACATTACACACTAAGGGCCCTATCATACACCCGGCGCAGTTTTGCTAGTTTCAGCCCAACGCAGTTCTCATGTTCATGTTCACGTTATTTAAATATCAAACGCACAGCCGCATCTGTTCACCCATGGGCGTCTGGTCTGTGTAAATAGCGAATCCGCCATGCGCTTTTAAAGGGAAAGGGAGATGAGACTCTGATTGGTTTATTGCATGTTACGCCCAAAACACACCCATGACTCATTAAGAGACAAGGGACAACACTTTTGGACCATGCACCGGTCGCGTCAACCATTTTACCCGTGGTTTAACTAGCAAAAATCGATTCAGACACGCCCTAAGAGCACCTGCGCCGTGCGCTCAGATCGTTAAAAAGGGGCCCTAAAGAAAGATAAAAAGCCTAACAGTTCCTGCTTCTGCTGTGACGGTTTACGTCAGCGAATTTGGGGGAGAACATAACAGGTTTTACCTGTAGATTTGAGCCATTCTGCGGTTGTTTTATCTGGTCAAACAGGAAACGCTCTAATCCTGCAGTGTATGAGAGGCTCTTTAAAACCAGCAGCGCTCCAGCAGAGACCCAGTTTTCCACTTAGGAGAACCTGCCAGTTCTGATTACCGGCTCAGTCCGGAGAACAGGTACGGAGCGGTTTTGAGTGCGCTGTCACACGCAGATCCGGTCCTGGCGTTTACATCTCCAGACAGCAGAACATCGCCCTGGGCCTGGAAAGCGCCACTTCCAGTCTGGAGCCTGTGGAAAAAAACAAGCTTGTTATTCAAGCGCTATCTGTACTGAATCAGAACAGGGTTATTATCGGCGTATAAAATGTATGATTTTTAGATTAAACAGGAGAACTTAATAGTGAACTCATATTATATTATCAGGCATAACATTATGACCAAGTGAAGTGAGCAACACTGATGATCTCTGTTAGTGGGTGGGATATATTAGGCCGCAAGTGAACATTTTGTCCTCAGAGTTGATGTGTTAGAAGCAGGAAGCGTAAGGATTTGAGCGAGTTTGACAAGGGCCAGATTGTGACGGATAGACGACTGGGTCAGAGCATCTCCAGAACTGCAGCTCTTGTGGGGTGTTCCCGGTCTGCAGTGGTCAGTCTCTATCAAAAGTGCTCAAGGAAGGAATAGTGATAACAACAACCTTTATTTCTATAGCACGTCTAAAAACAACACCAAAGTGCTTTACACTCTCAACATTACTTGACAAAACACCCAGACATCAACACACAAAACACAAACACACATCTCAAACTCCCAGTCCTTATACGCAGTTGTAAGCAAGAGAGAAGAGATGCGTTTTCAACACCGATTTAAAACATTATAACGAGTCACAGGATCTGAAATGCAGAGGAAGGCTATTCCAGAGGCGTGGCGCAGCCACCGAGAAAGCACGATCTCCTTTCGTCTTCAACCGAGATTTAGGGATACTCAAAAATAGACTCTGCGATGATCTTAAAGTTCTAGCCGTGCAATGCTGTTGTAACAGGCCAGAAATATACTCTGGAGCGAGACCATGTAATGCTTTAAAAACCTTTAATAAGACCTTGTATTGCACTCTAAAATCAACAGGGAGCCAGTGCAGAGAGGCCAGTATAGGAGATATACTAGAACATTTTCTCGTGCCAGTCAACAATCTGGCCGCGGCGTTTTAACAATAAATGATGCATAATTACATGCAACTAACCCTAAACCAAGTACTTATAACTCTCGACTTAAATGTATAATTACACCTTAAAAAAAAGTGTAACCCAGTGTACATACATAATCCATCTCTCCAGTTTTCCTAAGAAATCTGAATGATTTCAGAGATTTGCATATTTAAAATCACAGATATTTGGGCATTTCAGAAGCTCAAGAGGAGAGAACCTGTCAAAACATGAAACTATAGAAATAACTGCTGCTTCAACATCATAACCTCATTTCCATCTCTGTGTGCGGATGTAAGAGGCTTTCTTCTCTCTTAGAGTTGCCGAGATCTGACGTGTGTGTGTGTGTGTGTGTGTGTGTGTATGAGCACGGATGCGTGCGAGTGTGTTTGTTTGACAGCCTTGAGGTCATCTACATACTCTGTTCATACAGTGTCCACCCTACAGGAATAGTGCAAGTGGTGTGGCGCATTTCTGCCTTGCATCTGTTGATGATGACCTTGTTTGTGCATCTCAGATTTGGCATCGATGCCGAGTGGTGACAGTGTGTGTGTGTGTGTGTGTGTGTGTGTTGGCGGTTTTCCTTCATCACTGTCTGTTCACACTCCACCATCACTCAACAATCACCCAACCATAACCATAAACCTGACAGCAGAGCGGCCGGGAAGGCGACGGATGCTCTGGAAGTGTGTGTTTGAGTATGTGTGAGATCTTCCCGCTGCTTTCCCCCTCCGTCTCATCTCTGACAGGCAGGAAAGGGCCATCGGTCACACATGTGTCCGGTGGCTTTGAAGTGTTTTCTGGCGTGTTAGTGGTCAGGAGGACTTCATCGTCGTGATTTTCCCCTGGAAAGCGAGACGGTCAGCCTCGAATCACAGAGTATTCCTGGCGGAGGCTTATATGTGCCATGATTAACCCACAGCATCTGCCCCGCTGAGAGGCTCTAAAAGCCTGATTAAAATTGCACAATATGTTTTTTGTTCAACATGCAACCTATTTTGTAGGGCTGTAATCAACCAAAGAAAATCTTGGTCGACTGAAGTCCTGAAATTTTCGACTAAAAATGACGTTAGGAAAAAAACTGTTAAATTAATTAGCTGTGCGCAGTACTTGGTGGCCTTGTTATAACTGAAAAATAAAGCATAGGCTCAAAACGAATACAAACAGTGGGCAGAGCGCATCGCGCATTAGGCTCCAAATAAAAAATAAAATAATAAAGTGCCCAAATCCAATAAATAATACTAGAAATAAATTTGCAATTTGCACAATAATAAAAGGGATGGGGCAATTTAAAACAGACGGGGCAACCTAACGCAGACAAGTTACCGTTACCGTCTTTAGGTGATATGACATGTCTGTCGTCGAGCTGTGATATGCAAACTTTTTCCCCATTTTCTACTTTTAAAAAAATGCTGCCACACTGCCGATGTCTTTGTTGACATGGTAGAAGAGGACTGACTAGGAAAACACTCACAATTAAATAAATAATATACAGCAAAGTACAGCCTAACGTTACTTCAATCTGTCTCTCTTCTCCAGTGGGTTGGGCTAATCCAAAATAAGTAAAAACAAGGGGGTGTTCTGAAGACAGACTGTTACCTGTGAAACAGGGCTGCTCTGAAAACACCCCCATTAGCAATTAGTGCTTTCCACCTGTGTTCATTTCATCAGTTTGGCCGCGCTCATTTCATCAGTTTGGCCGCGTTCATTTCATCAGTTTGGCTCATTTCATCAGGTGGAAAGCACTAATTGCTAATGGGGGTGTTTTCAGAGCAGCCCTGTTTCACAGGTAACGGTCTGTCTTCAGAACACCCCCTTGTTTCCACTTCTTTTGGATTAGCCCAACCCACTGGAGAAGAGAGACAGATTGAAGTAACGTTAGGCTGTACTTTGCTGTATATTATTTATTTAATTGTGAGCGTTTTCCTAGTCAGTCCTCTTCTACCATGTCAACAAAGACATCGGCAGTGTGGCAGCATTTTTTTAAAAGTAGAAAATGGGGAAAAAGTTTGCATATCACAGCTCAACAACAAACATGTCATATCACCTAAAACGGTAATATAAAATAAAAAAATTATATAATATAACAAAATAAAATATAATTAATATAATATAATAAATTAATATAATATAATAAAATAATATAACAATATAATCTAATATAATAAAATATAATTAATATAACATAATAAATATAATTAATTCAATCAAATATAATATAACATAAAATAATACAATATAATTAAATAAAATAAATAAATATAATATACTGTAACACAATATAATATAATAAAATACATAAATATAATATAGTATAATAAATAAATATAATATAACATAATACAATAAATAAATAAAAAATAATAAAATAAAATATAATATTTTTTATTTTATTTTAGAGTGAAATATGACTTGGACATTTTGTAATGAGATTCATTTTCTGTGTGAAATATAATGATATAATATAATATCATTTTTCGATTTTTAGAGTGAAATATGACTTCCCAATTGTTCATCGTTCATAATGAACGATTACGAAGGCAAACATTAGCAATTTTTTTAATCATTTTAGAAAAATGTGCCCTTTTGAAGAGTTCAATACGGCCAGGAAAGTAAATATGGCCAATTTAACGTCATGCCAACTTGAAATGATTGTCAACATCAGTTATAAAGAGGGCCGATGCCATAAATCACACACTCCTCTCGGATATGTTAATGATTTATAACACTCGTCGACTGACTTTACAGACCTGCAGCGGTGTTACATCACCACGTTACAGTGTGTGTGTGTGTGTGTGTGTGTGTGTGTCCGTGAGAGAGACAACGCTTCGACTGTGGCGTTTGATTGAGAATGTCTGCTCTGCGTTCTGATGGCAGCCCCAGTGCATGCTGGGATTGATTGAGCTGTCCCAGCGCCCCCCAAAACCTGTCAGCCGCTGGAGTTATGACATCATCAGGCCTCTCATAAGGCTCTCCATTGTTTTGAAATGAAAGAACATCAATTTCCTGCCCAGTGAAGCCTACGGGATGATTTGTGGCTGCTATTATCCTGCCAGAGCCAACGAATGAGAACTCTGAGAGAGACGAGGGAAGCCGGTGTCTTACTCTCGTCTAATCACCTGAGACAGGTGACGCCGCGGCAGACCTGCCACATCCGCAGCTCTTCAGACTCATAAGACACTTAATAATGAGAACGCTGTCATACTCACACTCCAGCCGTACGGGAAAGGCCACGATAATGCCGTAATGGAGAAAGACGCTCAAGCTCTAAAAAAAGACAGAAAACAACATTATCATTAACATATTTCATTTGAAATCAGATTAGAAATCATGCTGATTTATTGCTCAAGAGTAATATTTTTCATTCAAAAGGATTTTTTATTCAGCAAGGACTCATTAAATGGATCAAAAGTGACAGTAAGACTTTTACACTGTTACAAAAGATTCCCTTTTTAAATAAACGCTCTATGTCTCAGTTTCCACAGAAATATGACTGATAATAATCATAAATGTTCATCATTAGAATGATCAGTGAAGGGTCATGTGACTCTGAAGACTGGAGTAATGATGATAAATTCAGCTTTGATCACAGGATATAAATTACATTCACATAGAGAACATCTGATCTACATTATAATAATATTTCACTATGTTTAGTGTATTTTTGATCAAATAGACGCAGCCTCTGTGAGCAGAAGAGACTGTTTCAGTTTTATGTCATTTATATTAAACTGCATTTCAGATGCAGATGGTAGAGCCGTCAGTGCAGTGAAGTATTGCTACAGTACAAATATGAACAGGTATTAATAGTTTTGTGTGAGGAACAGCCGGTTTTCCCAATTATTTTACATTCTGCTGTCGATAGGATTGACATCAATAGCCGCGCTTCCACTGCTGGGTCAAAAGTGGGCGTGCTGGTGCGTGCCAGTCACGTGTCACTTCCGGGGCTTGATCGGGCCTCGTCGGGGTTTGATGACGTCAATTTTGTGTATTATTGTAAAACTTTTTTACAACTTTATTGTATTATTGTGGTAAAACATCAATGCTTGGGTTTTAAATCTGCAAGAAAACGATAAAAATGCCAACAAACGGCCGCTTTTATGATGGTTTTGGGATCTCGCCAGTTTCCAGTGATTTCGTTCTGATTAGTTTTCTGATAAAACTTCCATTTGTTGGTGAGATGATGGGTTTGTGTGGCGTTGTTTCGCGCTCCGGGTGGTTTTGGGCTCGGTGCTACAGGTCCGAGGCTATTAGCCCGGCCCGGCCCGTTGAAAGCCCTGGCCCGACGGTGGAAAAGTGGCTAAAGATCATGACATCAGACCTGGCTGACGCACCAAATCTGACCCAAATGTGGGATTTGATGACGTCAGTTTTGCCGTTTTCTTCATCTTTTGACTCATATATGGTGCCATTCCCCCTTAAATCTTTAAGTCTTACAGTTTTGAATGACATGAGGGAGAGTAAATGATGACAGAATGTCATTTTGGGTTGACCAATCCCAGCAAGTGTCCAGATATTTCTGTGTGAGTTCAAGACATGGTTACGGATAAACAAAGTATGTGTGTCGTCTTTCTTTTGTGAAATAATGGTAAATAGCACTTTATTTCTGTGGGACTAATGCGTAATCTTGGCCCATTATGATCCATAAATCACGTATTATTGTAAAACTGTGGTAAAACATCAATGCTTGGGTTTTAAATCTGCAAGAAACGATAAAAATGCCAACAAACGGCCGCTTTTATGATGGTTTTGGGATCTCGCCAGTGATTTCGTTCTGATTAGTTTTCTGATAAAACTTCCATTTGTTGGTGAGATGATGGGTTTGTGTGGCGTTGTTTCGCGCTTCGGGTGGTTTTGGGCTCGGTGCTACAGGTCCGAGGCTATTAGCCCGGCCCGGCCCGTTGAAAGCCCTGGCCCGACGGTGGAAAAGTGGCTAATGATCATGACATCACACCTGGCTGATGCACCAAATTTGACCCAAATGTGGGATTTGATGACGTCAATTTTGCCGTTTTCTTCATTAAAAGTTTGGAATAAAACTTTTGACTCATATATGGTTAAATCTTTACAGTCCCGATATGCAAAATCCACACTGTATATTCAGAAAAAAGCAAGTCTTACAGTTTTGAATGACATGAGGGTGAGTAAATGATGACAGAATGTCATTTTGGGTTGACGAATCCCAGCAAGTGTCCAGATATTTCTGTGTGAGCTGTACCTAAACACCCACCCATACCTCCCAAACGGGCGCTGGCGGTCTGTCTGTGTGTCTCGACTGGCTTTAATCTATCAGCGCACTGTAGAAAGTGCTGAACGAGGCGGAAAGTTTCATCAGGGGAAGTTGCTGTCTTGGTGATACAGTGAGATCAGCTTTTCATACCAAAATGAGAATTTCACTTTTTCAAAGGCATAGGCGTAAACTTTCACACACACACACACTCACCGTCATGCATCGGCGCACAATGGATACGCCGGTCCCTAAAGAGTTAGTGCTCATATTAGGAGCGTCCGCGGACGTTCGGTGTTCTCTGGGCAGATTGGAGCCGTCACAGCGCGTGAGGCCGGACAATAGCGAGAGTTATCAGACAGACACAGAGCGCTCCAGCACCTGAATCCCGCCGTTAATCCCGCCGCAGACGCGCAACACGGCTCAAGATCCCGTGGTTTTGTTTGCCGGTCACCACGTGCGCCCTGCATACTGATGGGTACTGTTGTCTAGTTGATTAATTCAGAGGAAGTGAAGTATTAGCTGCTTCTGAGAGCATGAGAGCGCGAGTGTTATCTGTAGTTTAGCACTGTGTTCCGGACCCGGCGTCCTCAGTGTCCCAGAATCATTTACAAACTGAATTACATCCCGAGTGTTTCCCAGCAGACCGACCCGAACTACAGCGCTGATGTCTGAGGGAAACAGCCCAAGTGTTGTGTTTTGGGACAGGGTTTTTTGTGCATAGTTCTGGGTTTCGGTCTAGTTCATGAAAATATTAAGTTATTACTATAAATATTTAATGTTTTGTTAATTTTGCACCAATACTCCCTGTATTTTGGACAGGAAATGAAGGCAAGTACACACGGCAAGAACAGCGCTATTATCGTTAAACTATTAAAAATGTTTCTGTTCATTGAAATAAAATATGAATATTGAAGGAATGTTGCCTTGGCAATAAACTGAAAACATTTTAATTTAAAGCACTAAAATTATTAACTGGAAATAGATAAAAAAACTTACAAATTAAATAAAAATAAATTAAAAAACATAACCAAACGACTAAAATAAACATGAAAACTAAAAATATAAAACATAAAAGGTAAAATATTAAGAAAACTCAAATAAATACTGTAAATAATGAATATGCATATTGAAGGAATGTTGCCTAAAACTGAATTAAGGTTAATTTGAAGCACTAAAATTATTAACAAAAAATAAAAAACTTAAAAATATATATATAACTGTGTGTTTATATATTAATGTGACTAATGATTATTATTATTGCTAAATAAAAATAAGAAATATTACTATTACAATAACATTTTCATTATTAAAAAAATTAAATAGAGCATTTAAGAATAAATATAACAGTATAATAATAATAATATTTATATTTTACAGAAAACTAAAAATTATGGGTTACCTTTTAGTATGCACTAAAAATCATTAGAAAGGTCGATTTATTGTAAAAAAACCAACAATTATTATCATACAAATCTGTGCTTTTTATCTGTGATATCAATTTCTTAAAGTCTATGTCTTTAATATGAAATATGAGCCTCTTATGCATCCACTGTGAGGATCAAAACTCCTGTACATTGAAGAAAAACATATGGATTGTCAAATACATTTATTTAGAGAGAAGTTTTATTTTTCTTATTTTCTACCCAAAAGTTTCATTCACACTGGAGGCCAGAGGGCGCCCTCGAGCAGAAACGCCACATTTGCGCCAGAGAAGTTATCGTTTGTTTTCATGAAACCCTAATGTGAAGCTCGCGCTGTATGCTGAATAAAACCAAGATAGAAAGGCTTTGACTGATTAAACATGAAGATAATACTTCTGCGACAAGATATGGTGTATTTGAGTTTTCAAGCCTTCTCGGGTATTTTCATAATAAAAGTATTCAGAGCTGATTGACATTCTGTGATGAGAAGCCACATCAGCTCGACTGACGATATGAAGTGAGTTAAAATATGTTATTAAACGTTGTATTTTGTTGGACAACAGGTTTATGAACGCTCCGCAATACTAGTTTGTGAAGATGCTTGACACGTGTTGCTCCAACTCGCAGTGCTTTCAGACGGAGCAGCGTTTACTGATCTCAGAGCTGCTCTTCACAGACACGCTGGCCATTTATTTATTTAATTAAAATCGCATCCTTTGCGCTTTCATAATCGCACATAAGCCAAATCACGATTGCGGTTCGATTTCGATTAATCGTGCAGCCCTAAATCAGACAAACGGTGCCTTTAAAAAATGTGGAATGTTGTCCTCAGAGTTGATGTGTTAGAAGCAGGAGAAATGGGCAAGCGTAAGGATTTGAGCGAGTTTGACAAGGGCCAGATTGTGACGGCTAGACGACTGGGTCAGAGCATCTCCAGAACTGCAGCTCTTGTGGGGTGTTCCCGGTAGGGATGCACCGGTTGACCGGCCAAAAATCGGAACCGGCCGGTTGCCGATCGCGCACCAGAAGCAAAAACCGGCCGGTTCCGATTTTTGGCCGGTCAACCGGTTTTTTCTTTTTCTTTCCGCCGATTTTTCCGGAAGTGCGCCCGCGTGCAATCATTCGCAAACATGTCAGTTGTGTGGAAGTATTTTGAAATATGCAGAGCTACCTGTCTGAGGCACAGATACCAAGAAGCGGACAGCCGTTGGTGTACTGGCGCACAAATAAGAGCCGCTTTCCTGCACTCGCTGAATTTGCGCGAGCTTACCTCTCCGCGCCCTGCACAAGCGTTGATAGTGAGCATTTGTTCAGCTCAGCTTCTCACGTGTTGGATGAGAAACGAAACAGACTAACTTGTGACAAAGCCGAAATGCTTCTCTTTGTAAAGAAGAACATGCCTGCACTTTTGAAGTGAAATACTGTCACTTAAGGATGGTCATTTTTATTTAACCTTAATTACATTGACTTAATTTCAAAAAGCACCTGTTGTATCATCTTTGTTTTTTGTGTTTTTTTCGTTGCACTAAACATTATTTGATTTAACATTTTGGAACAATGTATTTATATACTTTTTTTATATTTAATTTAATTATTTAATTTCATTTAACTGGTAAATACTTTTTTTTTTACACTGAATTTAAAAACATATGCTGATTTAAGTTACATCTTTGTTTGGATTGTTGAATGTTTGTTGATTGTGTTGTTTGGATTGCAGAATATGCAGTTAATGTTAATATGTTGATTTTTACATGGGTTCAACCCAATTTAATTTCAGATTACAAACTTGTTTTAATTGGCAAAAAGCCAATTTAGCCTATTAAACACCAAATAAACATCTTGTTCACGTATAGCCTACTTTCATATTGTTTGTTGCTTAATAAAAAATTAATTTTTTTTTTTTTAAAAATCGGAAATCGGTATCGGAATCGGCCAGTTTGCCTAAAAAAAAAATCGGTATCGGAATCAGCCATGTAAAACCATGATCGGTGCATCCCTAGTTCCCGGTCTGCAGTGGTCAGTCTCTATCAAAAGTGGGAGGAACAGTGGAGAACCGGCCACAGGGTCATGGGCGGCCGAGGCTCATTGATGCACGTGGGGAGCGAAGGCTGGCCCGTGTGGTCCGATCAAACAGACGAGCTACTGGAGCTCAAACTGCTCCAGAAGTTAATGCTGGTTCTGATAGAAAGGGGTCAGAATACACAGAGCATCTCAGTTTCTTGTGTATGGGGCGGCACAGCCGCTGACCAGTCAGGGTGCCCATGCTGACCCCTGTCCACCGCCCAAAGCACCAACAGTGGCACGTGAGCATCAGAACTGGACCACGGAGCAATGGAAGAAGGTGGCCTGGTCTGATGATCACGTGTTCTTCTACATCACGTGGATGGCCGGGTGTGTGTGCGTGGCTTACCTGGGGAACACATGGCACCAGGTGCACTATGGGAAGAAGGCGAGCCGGCGGAGGCAGTGATGCTTTGGGCAATGTTCTGCTGGGAAACCTTGGGTCCTCCATCCATGTGGATGTGACTTTGACACGTCCCACCTACCTAAGCATTGCTGAGACCATGTCCAGCCTTTCATGGAAACGGTATTCCCTGGAATGGTTTGAGGAGCACGAGTTTGAGATCTCAATCCAATCGAGCATCTGTGGGATGTGCTGAACAAACAAGTCCAATCCACGGAGGCCCCGCCTCGCAACTTACAGGACTTAAAGGATCTGCTGCTAACATCTTGGTTCCAGATACCACAGCACAGCTTCATTTGTAGTTTGAGTTATTTTAGTGCTGTATGAGAAAGGTCACCTTGTAACTAGACTTACATTTGAGTTATTTCAGCGTTTAATAGTAACAGTCGTAATAAAGAATAAGTAACCAACAGATTAAACGGCACTAACACACATGAAGGAGCGAGCACACATTCTCTGCGAGACGTGCAGCTGTGTGTGTGTGTGTGTGTGTGTGTCCGTCCGTTCGTCTGAACAGGGCGGGTTGTTGTGGGTTAAACAGAAGAGCATTTCCTCGCGCTAACCTCTGGTTAACCCACGTTTCTGCTCCAGCCTCTATCTAGGATCTTCCCTGCTGCGGAAAGTCTTGAAGAAGAAAATTAAATTTTAAAGGGCTGCTCCCTGCAAATCTTTCATTGTTGATGTAATTATGTCTCGCAGAGCAATCCCTCGACCCCGACCTCGGCCTCACACACACACACACACACACACCGCTGGAGACCACACGAGGCTCCTCTAGCTGTTGGCTCATCCTGGTTTTTAATGTCTACATAGTTTTACATTTCTGATTATTATCAATGTTGAAATATAATCTTTTGTAACATTATCCACGTCTTTAATGTCACTTTTGCTCAATTTAATGCATCCTTTTATTAATAATTAATCTTTTTTTTTTTATCTCACCTAACCCAAACTATTCTGAGCTTTTGCACAAATAAAATAAATAAATAATAAAAAATAAACTACCTGTTAAAAGTTTTGAATTAAGATTTATTTGACAAAAAAATACAGAAAAAAAATATATATTTTGAAATATTATTACAGTTATGCAAATACACAACATTAACACAAATAACATGAACAGGCCTTTAGAATTATTAATAATAATAATAATAGTATTTTTGTGTATAAGCAGAAATATAATAGTTTTATTGTAGCATCACTGATTTTCTATTATAGTTTGTGTTAATATTTGATTTCTATATTTTCTTTTGTCATTTTAGTGTTTTTAATGTCTACATAGTTTTACATTTCTGATTATTATCAATGTTGAAAACTTCATATTTTTGTGGAAACTTATTTTTAGGATTATTTGATATATAATATAAAGTTAAAAAGAACAGCATTTATTTTAAATATAATATTTTGTAACATTATCCACGTCTTTAATTTCACTTTTGATCAATTTAATGCATCCTTGATGAATATAAATATTAATAATTCATCTTTTTTTTTTTTAATCTCACCGAATTAAGGCTTCATAAATAAATGAATATGTTATGCTCATCAAGGCTGCATTTATTTGATTCAAAAATACAGAAAAAATTATATATTTTGAATTATGTAATATTATTATATATTAATACAATTATGTAAATACACAACATTAACAAAAATAACATGAACAGGCCTTTAAAATTAATAATAATTGTATTTTTGTGTCATAAAGCAGAAATATAATATTTTAATTGTAGTATCATTAATATACTATTCTAGGTTTTGTTAATATTTAACTTTTATAGTTAATAATTGTAAAGTTTTAGTAACTTTAATTCGTCTTTAATGTCTACATAGTTTTAGAAAACATTTCTGATTATTATCAATGTTGAAAACAGTTTTGCGGCTTCATATTTTTGTGGAAACTCGCACATTTGATTTTATTTTCAGGATTCTTTGATGAATAGAAAGTAAAAAAAACATGAAATATAATCTTTTGTAACAATATTAATGTCTTTAATGTCACTTTTGATCAATTTAATGCATCCTTGATGAATATAAATATTAATAATCATTTAAATATCACCTAACTCAAACTATTCTGAACTTTTGCAAAAAATACACTACGTTTAAAAGTTTTGAATTAAGGTTTAATAAATAAAAACATATTTTATGCTAATTAAGGCTGCATTTATTTGATTCAAAAATACAGAAAAAATTGTATATATATATTAAATATTAATACAATTATGTAAATAATTGACAGCATTAACACAAATAACATGATCAGGCCTTTAGATTTAATAATAATAATAATTTTTTATCTAAAGTTAAATTTTTTATTGTGTCATAAAGCAGAAATATAATAGTTTTATTGTAGCATCACTGATTTTCTAATATAGTTTGTGTTCATATTTTATTTCTATATTTTCTTTTGAAAGTTTAAAGTTTTAGTAACTTTAATTCGTTTTTAATGTCTACATAATGAAAACTTTTACTACATTTTATTTTATTTTTAGGATTATTTGATGAATAGAAAGTTAAAAAGAACCGCATTTATTTGAAATATAATCTTTTGTAACATTATCAATGTCTTTAATGTCACTTTTGATCAATTTAATGGCTATAAATATTAATAATATATAACTTTTTTATGGTAGTGTATCACATTTTCTATGAAAATATGAAGCAGCACAACTCTTTTTATCATTGATAATAATCATAAATGTTTCTTGAGCATATCAGAATGATCAGTGAAGGGTCATGTGACACTGAAGACTGGAGTAATGATGATAAATTCAGCTTTGATCACATGATATAAATTACATTTCACAATATAGAGAACAGCCGTTTTAAATTATAATAATATTTCACTATTTTTACTGTGTTTTTGATCAAATAAACGCAGCCTCGGTGAGCAGAAGAGACTCTTTTCTAAAACATTAAACATCGTTTGACTGGTTTACTCACCCTCATGAATGCTGATAATCTTCCAGCGCTCAAATCTCACTCTTGACCTCAAGGTCACCAGGTCGCACGTAACTAAATCAGAGGCACAAATGAGAGTCTGTCATTTAACCCCAGCTCTGTCAGTATGTCAAGGACTTCATTTACACTAATATTTTCTAAAGGCTCTTCATGGTCGAGAGTTTCCATCTCTGTTTATCCCCACAGGTCCAGGCACGTGACATCATTATAGAGGTTTGTCCTGAGGTTGAGGGTCTCGCTCAAGGGCACAGTGGTGTTTGTTCATGGCTCAACCCTCACTGGGGTCAAACCATCAACCAAGCTCAGTTTACCCCACATCCCATAACCTGGCCAAGAGCAGATGTTGCCATGGCGATGCCCTGAACTAAACACCGCGCCACTGTTGTGACACGAACAATGCTAATGAAGTCCAAAGTCACCTCATTAACCCACAAATGTTCCTGCGCTGAAAACAAGACAACGGTTTTCTCAGCCACATAATGGAGAGAAAAAACTAAACATGTGATGTATAACATTCACAACACAAACCCCCCCGAGTCTATCCAAAACACCAAAGCTCATTAGCATATGAGCATTACATTTACATATGACCGCCCACATATATCCTATCTTCAGCTACTCGACCACAAACTACGCCGAAACCGGTTAAGAGATAAAAAAAAAGCCAATTTACATTTAGAAGTCTTAGCAAAAACCGCCTGCACTGCAAAAAAAATGCTTTTCTTACTTAGTATTTTGTCTCGTTTCCAGTCCAAATATCTAAAACTTCTTACATTAAGAAGTAAAGAAAGCCATTCACTTTCTACAAAACAAAACTCCAGAATCATTTATTTTCAATGTAGTCAACAAAGGCCTATTATATTTTAAATTATCAAAAGATTTGACTACACAAAAAAAAATGCTGTTCTTATTTAGTTGAAATTGTACTTATCTAGTAATTATTCAACTAAATTAACCATATAAACTAAATGACTGACCTAAAGCCCACATTGTCACTGTATGATAGTTGAACTGAGCTGATGACATCACCGTTTTCTCCAGAATGGCTATACGGCTGAATAAAATTATGCTGCATTATTTTCCTGTTTAACACTGTGAAGCTGCTTTGAAACAATCTGCATTGTAAAAAGCGCTAAATAAATAAAGTTGACTTGACCTATGATACACTCGGCTCAATGTGACGCCGCAAGTGTGTTCTGCTAGTTTCAGCCTGACGCAGTTCTCATGTTCACGTCCAGCTTCACGTAGTTTAAATATCAAATGCACTGGCGCATCTGTTCACCCATGGACGTCTGGTCTGAACACCAGGTGTGATCAGGAGCATTGTTGCTATTGTGAGGAACTGAAAACAACTGATCAACAATGGCGTTAATGTTGTGCGCTAGTTTGAGTTCAGTAATGGCGGCGGAGAAAGATGCGAGTGAAGCCATTCGGTCCGTTGTGGCACCGCTGCCCAATATCCAGAAGTTAAAGCCGGAGCAAGAACAATCTTTGCTGAGTTTAGTTGGCGGCCATGATGTTGTGGCTCTCCTACACACGCGGTTCGGGAAAAGTTTGATTTTACAGCTCGCTCCGCTAGTGGTGAAGGAGTTGGCGAACGCTAGCGATGCTAAGCCGATAGTTGTTGACATACGCATGACATCACGACCAAGCATTAGCGATTGGTTATGGCCATAGACTGAAAAAACATGGACGTAGTGTCCGTGACATCACCCATAGGATTCTGAAGAGCAGTTTTGAAGTGTAAAGTAGGGTCGAGCTGGCCGTCGCCATCTTGGCAGCGTCACTTCATAACAGAAAATGGGCAAAGAGGCGGGATGTGGGCGGAGCTAAGGCAATGACTAACAGACAGCAGACAAACGGCAATCCACCTGTCACTCAAAGTGGCCACGCCCTTAATTATGCAGCACTTTAAGGCTTTATATAATGTAAACGAATGAGTTATAAAAAATATTCACCCCCTCACAGTCGTCATGAAGGGCAAAATTAGCCGTATAGACCAAAAGCACAATGTGTCCCAGACTGTAAACATGTGTTCTTCTGCTGTAAAGTTGGGCATTTTAACATGAGCTCAATGAGATTCTGCTCCTTCTGGAGTCTCTAGTGGCCAGTCCATGAACTGCAGTTTAAGTCACTTCCGTATCGCCTTCAAGAGAAACTGCGGGAGGAGCTGCTTGGTTATGGCATATCTAGAGTGGGCACATCTCTGTACAAGAGTCTGGCTATTTGTCAAGTATTTTTTCCTATTCTTATTTCCTATTTTTTGTATCTACACTCGCCTCCAGTGATCTCTACGTTACAATCGGGTAAACATTTTGATGCGCTAAACCTAAAATCCTTGATGGAAACCTGGCTAGTGTCTCTGTACTTGTTCTCTTCACAATTACATTAAATCTATATTAATTAAGATACAGCATGAGTGCATTATAACATGCAGATGACACTGCTCTATTAAAGCAACACTGGCTGGTTATTATACACACGCCGGGTGGGGGAAACCGGACGACCTCTGAAGTGACAATTGCGGTTAAGGATGAGAATATTTCAATTAAATTATTCCAGGCGTTGCGTTGACTTCCTCACCTCTCCATAAGAGCCGCTCCTCAAGAGGAAAGTCACCGAGGGCAGTTTTAATAGAGTGATAAAATGGGGCGTCTGTATCAGTGTGTGAAATATTAAGACTAGGGATGGGAAATGAGGAGTTTAATGTGATTCTCCTTAACGATTCCACTAATGATTCTTCTGTTCTGATTCAGTGAGTGAGTCATTGGATTGATTCAGACGTTTATTCTGAATCCCAAATCGCCCGCTATACCCTCAAACAGGGCATTATTTAAGGGGACAGCCATTTTTAGTGGTGTCTGAAACCATAGTGGACGTTATTGAGTGCTCTCATTTAGGGTCGGGCATCGTAAGAAATGTTCTGGTTTAAAAATTAGTGGTAAGGAGAAATGCACAATACTAGGGTTGGGTATCATTTGACTTTTAACGATTTAGATTCTGCTTATCGATTCCTAATTTTGATTCCAATAAGGTAAAATTATTATAATAATAGATATAATTCACATTTATTCTAAGTCTTATTGCAAAATATTTCATTGTAACTGAATACCATGAACAAAAAAAAAAAAATGTATGGTTTACTGTCACCGTCCCACAGGTGGGATGTCTGGTGCTCTTTTTTTGATCGCCTTTTTTTCCGTATCATATATTTTAGTAATTATCATAAATTAGGTATCATTCGAAAGCTTACAAACTCAAAATTCATCCTGTGAAAACCGTTTTGAAATCGGACATTGTGTTACCATGGAAACGTTACTCTAAATTATTCTAGCGGGCTCCTCCCCCTAGTGGGCGGTGTCATGTTTCATATTACAACAATTATTTTAACTACTTTATAATTAAAATCTTTTCCAATCTTGACAAAACACATATTGTCGGAAAGGTCTGAGTCTCGAGGGTTCATATTTGGTGACTGTTTTGTGATATTTGGACAGAAACTTAAAGAAAATGCATAAAAAAAACAATAAATGGAATTTGAATGACACCCGGTGGCTGTTTTTGGTAAAGCGCATAAACAAAATCTCATGGGAACTTCAATTTTTGTGATATCAACTTCAAATTTGGAACACAACTTGTTTAGATACATGGCTTTGATTTTACAGTAATTTTAGAGTAAAACATTTTTTGTCAAATAAATATTTTATATGAAATAAAAAATATTTAGTACAGTATTTTTATTTACAGTAGATTTAAACTTCCATAACTTTTTCATACTTTCATATTTTGAATTGCTTTCACTTTAGAAATAATCTGCCGGGTGTCGTCTTTAAAACGAGACCAAACTTTGGTCTATATTCCAAAGCATTCTTGAATTACAGCCCTTTAAGTTTGGATAGTGCATTATATACTATAATATACATCATTAAAGACAAGTAAAAACTCAGTAATTAAGAAAACAACAAATAAACAAATAAGCAATTGCACAAATCAATACAATTGAACAAAGAAATGATTGAACTAAACATTTTCTGGTATTCAGGTACAGAAACTGTAATAACACTGCACTTTATAGCCTATATTTTATTAATATAATAAAAATTAAGTCTATTAATATAGTGTTAATATAGAAATATAGTTACAAAAGTTATTCTGTCTCGTTTTGTTTTGTTTCTCTTTTGTTTGATTAATGTTATCAGGAAAATCTGCCACTGTCTCTTTAAGAGCTGCACGGATCAAATATACTGTTACACACGCATTCGCATCTTTTCTTCTCAACAAACCGACTGCGTTTACGACAATATATTGACATATTTATGTGTGTATGCGTCCGTTTGTGTGCTGTGTTATTGCGTAACTATTCACTATGAGAAGCCGTTCTGTGTGTGTGTGTATATGTATGTGTGTGTGTGTGTGTGTGTGTGTGTGTGTGTAGCACTGGAAACAGCGTGTGAGTCTTTTTTGCTTTCAAATGGTTTAAAATCACATTTTCTGTGCGCACGTTTCTTATTGAATCACCGGTTCTTGGAAATTTGGAACCGGTTCTAGAAAGGAACCAGTTCTCGATACCCATTCAATCCCACAATGCACCTCAATAACGACTGTACAGATGATGTAGGCTGTCTGAATTCACTCACTCATCCCTGTGTGAGAAACCCCATCCTAAAATTTATACGGCATTTGTCTTTTAACACTCAAAAAAAAAAAGTATATTATAAATCTAAAACTAGTTTCAGTTCCATCATAATATATTTTGTATTGTATTGTTATATGTATTATTTAAATCTTGCTTATTTATCTAATTTTTATTTACTTGTATTAATAATTTTTCTGATTTATTTTAATCTAATTAAATGTATTTAATAGATTAAAAACGAACTAATATCTTTTTCTGAATCACGTTTTATTTATTTAGATCGAATTTATTGCTTTACTCATTTATCTGAATCTATTAATTTTTTTTACAGTTTTTTTCTAGACTTTTCCCCGGACCTCCTGGTTTAGGGGGAAATTTCGGATTAACCCTAGGTCTTGAGTCTTGTCAAAAGATTCATTACAAAGAACCGACTCATTTGAATCATTTGTTCACATAATACTTGTGTTCTATCGGTGGACAAATGCGGATTAAAAGATGAAAGCGAGCGGCGTGAAAAGCACTCAGGTCCAGTGTTTATTCATTTATGTTTTACAAAACCACACCCGGTTCAGAATAAGAGCTAACATAATTGTGACACACAGCACGATCTCCCGTCGGGAGGTTTGTTCAGGGATTTACAAAGCATTGAAGGGCTGTCAACACAAGCCCGGCACACGCTCTCCTGAGGACTCGACTCACACAAACATGCTTAAACACCTCTGAGGGTTCAACACAATATAAAGTTTCTCACAGGACACCGTCTGCATTAACATAAGCTCAACCGTTTAGGCTCATGTGTTTGTGTTTACTCCGTTAGACTTTAGGGACGAATCCGTCCTCAGAAGTGAGCTAATGGGACGTGAGGCAAACTAAACAATCAAATTACACCACCCTCTACAATGCGAGTAAATCACTTGCATATGCGACTAAACAATATCTATCATTAGTCAATAGCTAATAAATTCTTACATTTTACTCGGAAGTGTGTGTTAGAGGCATAGACTGTAAAAAAAATATGGACGACGCGACTTCATTGGCTTCCACTCAAGTAAGTGAAGCCTCCGGAGGTCCAAATATGGCGCTGACATCTTGCGCGATATCAGGCGCGAAGTAGAGGCGCGATATCAAAAGCCCGCCCACACTCTCGCAGATGCAGAACAATTCATTATGTTGGTGTGAAATAAACAGTTCTGGAAATGTAGAAATGAAAGCTAAATCTCCAATCTCCTCCCAAAAATACAGAAAAAAAGTCAGTTGGTGTCTCAGTGACGACTTCACTCAGAGAAGCCGTCAATCACGACGTCACACCCCCCGTTTTTATAGCATCAAATAACTAAAACTAAACTTATTTTAAAAAAACGAACACTTGAAATGAAATCATCGTGATAAAAACTGCCTAAAATGACAGAAACCATCTTTAGGAAACAGTTATTTGAAGTGTAATTTGATTGTTTAGTTTGTCCCTTGTCTCTTAAAGGGGTCCTGAACTGGCTTTTAAAAATGTTTATACTGTTGTCTGAGGTCAACTTATGACGTTTGTGTGGTTTTTACATTCAGAAACATCATAATGAATCAGTAATAGGCTATTTTCTGCCTTGGTTTTGAGGCTCTCTGAAGAAACGATCGGTTTTGATGGGCGTGCCGCACTGAACACTTGGAAGTAAACTTGGAAGTAAACGCCCAAATTGGATAAAATTTGCATATTTAATGAGCTTCAGCTACCGTCAGTACCAGGAATCGTCTGGGGGAAATGCTCAGAGGACTTGCAAAATATCAGCAAACACAATGATTAAATCACACACACACACACACACACACACACACACACACACACACACACACACACACACACACACACACTCACTCACTCACTCACTCACTCACTCACTCACTCACTCACTCACTCACTCACTCACTCGCGCGGGACGTGAAGCAAACTGAACAATCAAATTACACCACCCTCTACAATGCGAGTAAATCAAACTCAGTAAATCACAGTAAACTCAGTAAATCACTCGCATATGCGACTAAATCTTCACTCTGGGCAACTAAACAATATCTATCATTAGCCATTGGCTAATAAATTCTTAGATTTTACTCGCAAGTGTGTGTTAGAGGCTAAGTATGAGTTGAACTCTGAATGAGCGCGTGAGAGTTTCTCTCTCCGTCATGCGATCTACTGTTTCAATTCAGCTCAATGGATGCGAGCGTACCTGTATTTGACGTCCCGTAAACTCTAGTGCGAAGGCGCACGACTCGCTGTCGCTTTGCTGAGAGCGTGTTTCTCTCACACACGCAGAGAGAGAGACTTACATACCACGCAGAATCGACGCGCTACATGTAAACGTTATACTTTGTTTTTATATTTTCCTGTCAAAACAATGGAGTTAACGCTCCGGTAGTGGGCGGAGCCAATGCGCAAGCGGCAATCTCATTGGCTAGCGCTCATTTATTACAGTCCCTGTTTTGATTTCAGCAAATCAGTTTGAGCGAACGCAGACAACGTGATTAATATTCATGAGCCCAGCAGCTCATCAATCTTTAGTTAGTGCGGTGTATATTGTTATTAGTAGTAGTAGTATTATCTTATTAATAATTACTATTATGTATTTTTTTTTACTGAAACACTGAATGACCAACAATGTCTTAAGCACCACCACCAGTCATAAGTTCAGTTAAAATGACAAATATGCATTCATACAATGTTTACCAAGTTTTATCTTTTAGGAACAAGAACGCCGGTTTCTCCGATAGTGGGCGGAGCTAATGCGCAAGCGAATAATTATAATGAGGAATATTGTGACATGTACGATAGGAATGGGCGATACCACTTATTTTGTTTTCGATTCGATACCGATACTTTCAAGGCCAGTATCACCGATATCGATACGATACTTCTAAACTGAACTTTTATATTATTAAATTGATTAAATTATTAAAATTACTAAGAGTAAAATGGGTAAAGATACCCACTTAACATTATATTTGAAAGGTATTTTAACATTCAATATGCCTTAATTGCAACTTATTAGATCCTATTTTTGTTTACACATGGTTAAAATGTTTACTTGTAGTGGTAACCATAGAAATCTACAAATACTAGTTGAACTAGAGTCACTGTAGAAAAACATAAACCATGGTTCATTTTCATAAGGGACTGCCAGTATCAGGACGTTGCACCCATAAAATGCAACCTTTTTATTCTGACATTATTTATATTAACATTAGTTACAGAATAGAACATGATATATGAAATATCAACTTTTAACATTAAATTTAAAGAGTAATTTTAGACTCAAGCCTAGGCCTCATGAAAGCTATTTTTTAAATGAGATCGGTGCCATCCACATTTTTATCACGCAATAGCACATTTTTACCACTATAGTGGATCTTGCGTTTTATAAACAAATGTTACAAATCGTAGCTTCATCGGAATGGTCCGAAACTTGGTGACTTTATTGGTACTTGGTATATGAACACCCCAAAAAATTGGGGACAGGATTTGAAAAGTCCAAGTGGTCGTAAAAAAAAAGTCGTCAACCTCAGAACCTTCTGGTCAAAAATGACCCCCATAGGAAATGAATGGGAAATTTGTTTTTTTGTGCATAAAATCTACAAATCAGCCAGGATGCAGAAAAAAAGGACTCAACAGTGAAGGAGTGAATAAAACATCAAGAGTGCAAAACAGACAAAAAACACACACACACACACACAAAAACACACACACACTCTTATACACACAAAAACACACACACACACACAAAAACACAATTAGCTTTTGGAATGGCACGCGTTAATTTGTGTGTGCGTGTGTTTTTGTGTGTATAAGTGTGTGTTGAGTTTTTTGTCTGTTTTGCACTCTTGATGTTTTAGAGATTCACCCCTTCACTGTTGAGTCCTTTTTTTCTGCATCCTGGCTGATTTGTAGATTGTATGCACAAAAAAACAAATTTCCCATTCATTTCCTATGGGGGTCATTTTTGACCCGAAGGTCCTGAGTGTGACTATTTTGTTTTTTTTACGACCACTTAGACTTTTCAAATCCTGTCCCCAATTTTTTTGGGTGTTCATATACCAAGTACCAATAAAGTCACCAAGTTTCGGACCATTCCGATGAAGCTACGATTTTTAAAAAAGTTTATTTTAAAAAATTTGGGTCAGAAATGACTGAAGAGGGTTAAACAAAATAAAAAAAAACACCTTAGTATCGTTATTTTTATTTGAGTATCGATACTTTTCGATGCTCACATCAGTATCGATATATCGATACCCCCATCCCTAATGTACGACTACAATGGCGGCGTTTCAGGGAGTTCAGAAACAGTGACTCTGATAGAGAGAAGAACTCCCGCTGGAACTTGCACAAAGTCATGACAGATGGCTTAAAGACGCAACACATCTCTGTTTCAAGGTCCAGCAACCTTCTTAAACGATTCCTCAATCTCTCAGTCCCTGAAAGAGAGACAGACGGCTGTGATCTCTTCGCTAGGAGCAGTCGGATCTAAACCTCGTGTGCGCTCACACTCAGGGGACGCGGTCTGCGCAGACGCTGGCTTTTTAATTGGTTTCATTTGAATGACTGTAAAAGCCACTGTGTTATTAGATTATATTTATCCCCACAGCGCGGCTGCTTACATCAGAGATTAATGCACAGAATTTCAAACTGCGCTTTAATATTCGGTCCAGATTTATCCAAACAGCTGCGTTGAGCCCCTCGCATTGAGCTCTGTGGAAAGAAGATTTACCAGCATTACATGTGCGAGCTGCAGAACTCAACACGGCTCTTCAAGGAACATTACGGCTTCAAAAAAAACACATGATTACCACAGAAAAACGACTTCAAGTTTGTACAAACACAGACGAAACGCATTTAGATTTTGCTTTGAGCACTTAAAAGAGTAACTGTTGCATAAAAAAACTATTATATGAGATTAAAAGTGTCTTTTTAGTAGTCATTCCCAGTGGAAAAACTACAGCTTAAGTCCATTGAACCTGGAACATTCCTCCACCAAAAGCTACGAACGCGCTTTGAAACGGTGTTTACACAAAACAGCAACACTACCTGAAAGAACACAGCCGACCGGCGTGCTTTAATGTCCCGCGGCTGCAGGAGTCCTGCCAACCGCGGACACATGCTCCAGTGGAAACACTTCAGCGCTGACATTAGCAAGAGGCCGACATTCCCCATATCAAATTCCACATGTTCGCCAAAGGGAAATTCATGCAAGCTTTCAGAGCACATTCAGACGCGTTACGCTAGAGAGGAGATATCGCAGATGAGATCCCTTCTGTATCCCAGTTGTTGGGAGATAATGGGGTTTACTGGTTCTATGATCGAAAATGTGCTCAGATTCAAGCAGTGCTAATATTGACAGTCACCTGAATTGTTTTTAGTTTTAGTCGACTAAAATCGAATGAGTTTGGTTCAATTGTAATAATTTAAGCATTACATAACCGACTGACACTTGAACTGACATTTTGACATCATTTTGTTTTTGACATGAAAAATACACGAAACAGAGCTTTTTTAAAAACATCTAAATAGTTTTTATAACTGTATATATTCTGTTTTAGTCAGTAGGCCATATCAGGTTAAGCTAAAGCTTCAAATAAGTTTACGTTTATTTATTTATTTTATTTTCAGTTCACATTTTTTTAATTTCAAGTAATTAATATTTTATTAAATGGTTTTAGTGAACTATTCTAACCCTGATACTTTATTGAATATGTGTCAAATACTGGTCTTTCCTCCTGAACATGAATTAAATGGGAATTAAATTAAATACAGTTTATTGTGTAACCAAAAACGAATATATAATGCGTGACTTTTAATGATAAACAAGCTGGAAATACACCGGGACTCTTATTTTGAAATGTCTGTGCCTTACAGTTGCAGGAGCTCATTCAAGTTCAGGAGATAAAATATGCATTGTTACAACCGTCTAAAACATATTACTATATAAACATCGTAAAGTAAACACTGTCATTATTCATCAGCATTAGTTCATAAGCAATTGCCTGGCATAAATGTGTGTTATTCAGTGATTGTGAGCCGCTCTGGATTGGGGATGAGCCTGTAGGCCGTGTGTTTTCCAGCGGTTAGATCAGTTCAGATCAAATGTGTGCATCTGTTACACAGGACATCAGTTCTGACCCGATCTCTTCCCTAATCGTCCCTCCCTAACATCTTCGTCAACAAATAAAAACGAGACGAAAATGTTGATTTTCCTCATAGTTTTTGTCATCCAACACTAGTTTTTATTTAGTTATCGTCTCGTTTTCGTCAGTGAAAAAAGGTTGTTGACGAAAATTATTCGTCAACGGAGACGAATTTCCATCTTAAAAACAACAATATGTGAACATGATTGGGCACTTGTGATCCATATACAGCACCTGCTGCAGTATCACTAAAAACAGCGGGATGCTTTTAAAACGCTTAAAGGGTTAGTTCACCCAAAATTGAAAATAAAGTCAGTAATTACTCCCCCTCATGTTGTTCCAACCATGTAAGACCTTCGTTCATCTTCGGAACATAATTTAGTATATTTTTGATGAAATCTGAGAGCTGTCTCACTCCTCCATAGGCTTTCAGAGGGAATGAAACTTGATGGCCCAGAATAGTAAGTAAAAACGTCATTTAAGGAGTCCAAATGACTACAGTGGCTCTGTATTAAGTCTATCATGCGACGAAAATACTTTTTGAGCGGAAAAACAACAAAAATAACGACTTTATCCCACTATTATTGTTGTTCAATTTGAGCCTCTGACGAGAGTTCGCGGGAGTGCCACGACGCATGCGCGAGAACTGAGATTAGTAGTAGTAGAATCTAGTGGTAAAAATGTGCTATTGCGTGATAAAAATGCTCAATGTGTCCACCGGATGGCACTGATCTCATTAAAAAAAAATGCTTTTATGAGGCCTAGGCTTGAGTCTAAAATGAAATACAGCTTTAATAAAAAAAAATTTATATAGATGTAATTTTTTTATTATATTCAATGGGAAAAAATGGGTCATAATTATTGCATAAATATTAATTATAAATCATAAAATTATCTCAAAACACCAAAAAAGAAAAGAAAAAATATTATTGAACAAAAATATATTTCATTGATTTTACTCAAATCGTTTTTATCTTAATCCCACCCCCCGGGTCATTTTTGACCCGAAGGTCCTGAGTGTGACCCATAGATGAAGAACCCCAGAGGGTTAACGCTATTAATATTCTGTGTTCATCTGCTTGCCTGTACAAAGCTTGCAACATCAATAAGGTGTATATAATGTCTTACTACATTACAATTTAGTACAAACGACTGGTGGTCAATGGAGGAAAGCCTTGTTTTGCCCTCCTATAATGGTGTGATGTCACGTGGAAACTATGAATGGTAACTGATTCGTTCGTTGTGAATTGTAATAGATGAGTTTGAGAAGTTCACTCAATGAGACACGTCCGACTCTCAACGAGCCGAAGACCATCTGTACGGGTGCCACGTCCAAGACCTCATGAATATTTGTCATAGTCCTATTCAACATGCAGGGAAAGAAGCATTAATCTCAATTAAGTTCAAAAACTGAACTGGGACGCATTGCAATTACACAAAACGCCTTAATAGCATAAAAACTTAATAAACAGCAATGTGTCTACATATGGCTTTATTAAAACATATTAGAGAACGTAATAAGCCACGGTGGACATTAGCGACATGTAATGAAGTTAAGAACCAGACTGTGCTTTTTAACAGGTAATTAAATGAGTTCAATAGAAATCAATCAAAATATTATTATGTCTTACCTTTCAAAAGATCGCCTGGTTTTAAGTGTCCCACACCTGAAATGACTATCACATGACTAAAGCCATTAAAAAACATCATTATTTGAAATAAAATAAAGATTAACTGAAATCATTGAAATACAGTGAAATAAACAAACACTTAAAAACTATGTAGACATTAAAAAAAACAAAAACAACACAATTACTAAAACTTTAAAAATACAAATAAAATCTAATTCAAAATATATACAAATACAAAATCACTAATTATATAAATGACCACTATTTAATTCAAATCATTATTTTGTATGATAATAATTATTTTATTATGTATAATTTGTATTAAGTTGATGATTATCATTATTATTACAACTAAAATTAAATAAAGTAAACTTAAAAACTTTATTTAAAAACACTAATAAAAACATACAAAAACAACACAATTACTAAAATATTTAACTTTAAATTAAAAGAGAAAATATGAAAATATTTCAAAAATGGAATAGCAGTCATACTACAATGACTCTATTTTATTTAATTTCGGTTTCATGACAAACAAAATAAAATACATTTATTTTAATACATTTAAAAAATATATTATTATGTATAATTTGTATTATGTCGATGATATAAAACTATATAGACATAAAAACTAATAAAAATGACAATTACTAACATTTAAAATTAAAAAATCAAATATGAAAATCAAATCTAATTAAAAATATTAACAAAAACTATAAAAGAACATCAATGATACTACAATGACACTAATTATGAACATACTATTTAATTCAATTTCTGCTTTAAGACAAAATAACAAATAAAATACATCTATTTAAACACATTTAAATAAAATAAATTATTATTTATTTTAGAATAATAAATACAATTATTATTATGTATGATAATAATTATTTTATTATGTATAATTTGTATTAAGTTGATGATTGCCATTATTATTACAACTAAAATGAAATAAATTAAACTTAAAAACTTTATGTAGACATAAAAACAACACAATTACTCAAATGTTTAACTTAAAATTTAAAACATAAAATATCAAATTAAAATCTAATTCAAAATATTTTTAAAAATCTATAATAGATTATCAGTGATACTACACTGACTATAATTAATTTCTGCTTTATGACAAACAAAATAAAATTGTATTTATTTGAATAAATTAAAAATATACATTATGTATAATTTGTCGATGATTATCATTATTAATGATAAAATTATTAAATTAAACTAAAATTAAATCAATTAAAT
>CM042245.1:57481133-57543633 GCA_023566225.1 Romanogobio albipinnatus | reverse complement strand
AGGGGCCTAAAGTGTGCCAAGAAAACATCCCCCACACCATTACACCACCACCACCAGCCTGCACAGTGGTAACAAGGCATGATGGATCCATGATCTCATTCTGTTTACGCCAAATTCTGACTCTACCATCTGAATGTCTCAACAGAAATCCAGACTCATCAGACCAGGCAACATTTTTCCAGTCTTCAACTGTCCAATTTTGGTGAGCTGGTGCAAATTGTAGCCTCTTTTTCCTGTTTGAAATGAAACCCTAGAAATGGTTGTGCGTGAAAATCCCAGTAACTGAGCAGATTGTGAAATACTCAGACCGGCCCGTCTGGCACCAACAACCATGCCATGCTCAAAATTGCTTAAATCCCCTTTCTTTCCCATTCCGACATTCAGTTTGGAGTTCAGGAGATTGTCTTGACCAGGACCACACCCCTAAATGCATTGAAGCAACTGCCATGTGATTGGTTGATTAGATAATTGCATTAATGAGACATTGAACAGGTGTTCCTAATAATCCTTTAGGTGAGTGTAGATGTATTTTAAGTCATTTTAAAATCTTAGGTCTATTTTTATTAAACTAATTGACCGATTATTTGATTACCATAACAATCATTAGTGACAGCCCTTAACTTCATAGTTACTGTTAAAACTGTCAATGAAGAAGTCGACGGAAAATCCAGCCGCGGCAGAAAAACAAACATGCATCTGTGTGTGTGTGTGTGTGTGTGTGTGTGTGTGTGTGTGAAAGTAATGAGTTGCTGACCTCTCTTGGATCACTTCGCTTTCTCCTTTAATTATGTTTGAAAATGTCAAGATGAAACTTCTTTAAGTCTTTGTTACTCTTTCTGTGTGTGTGTTGCTCAGTCTTTGCTTGACCTAGTTTGAAATTTGGACAAAATGTGAAAAAAAGAGACAGAAATACACAAAGACAATATGACCTCTGAGCCTATATCTTCTTAATTAATCAACAATTTTGTATCCTAGCAACATCTCATTAAGGCGTCACAGCAGAGTGTGTGTGTGTGTGTGTGTGTGTGTGTGTGTGTGTGTGTGTGTGTGTGTGTGTGTGTGTGTGTGTGTGTGTGTGTGTGTGTGTGTGTGTGTGTGAACGCAAGTATAGAGTAATTAAGACTAAAGAGGAACAAGTCACGAGTCATTAGCGTTTAAGTCAGTGTACAGTCCTGCATTTCACACACACACACACACACACACACACACACACACACACACACACACACACACACCTGTGGTCGCAGTATCTGCTGACTGCAGCAGAAATCGACATGAATGTGAGTAATGACCATTTAACACACAGTCAATCGCTGTCCAGTTCAAATTCTACTCAAAATGTCCGCAACCCATTTAACGTGACAATTTCATCCATTTATCCAAATTTATTGGATGGTGAAACGTGTCTCTATATGAAATTGGCTGTAAAATCAAAAATAGATGTAGTTAGAGTTAGGGATGGGCATTTTTTAAAAATCATGTTATGAAAAAAATCTGACGAAAGGACAAAGGTACTTAACGGCTTTAGTGAGGTAAAGAACTACAATCCCATGAAGCACTGCAAATGCTTCAAATTAGAACGATGGAGAAATATAAAACTGCTCATTTACAAATGTTGCATATACACGATATTGCCAAAAGTGTTGTGACGCCTGCCTTCACACGCACATGAACTTTAACGCCATCCCATGCTTAATCCGTAGGGTTCAATATGGCGTTTGCCCACCCTTTGCAGCTCAGCTTCAGCTCTTCTGGGAAGGCTTTCCTCAAGGTTTAGGAGTGTGTTTATGGGAATTTTCTTCTAGAAGCGCATTTGTGAGGTCAGGCTCTGATGTTGAACGGGAAGGTCTGGCTCTCAGTCTCCGCTCTAATTCATCCCAAAGCTGTTCTATCGGGTTGAGGTCAGGACTCAAGTTCCTCCACACCAAACTCGCTCATCCATGTCTTGATGGAGCGATGCGTTGTGCACTGGGTCATGTTGGGACAGGAAGGGGTCGTCCCCAAACTGTTCCCACAAAGTTGGGAGCATGAAATTGTTCAAAATGTCTTGGTGAAGCATTAAGAGTTCCTTTCACTGGAACTAACCCTTGAAAAACAACCCCACCCCATAATCCCCCTCCACCAAACTTTACACTTGGCACAATGCAGTCAGGCAAGTCCTGGGTTTGGTGGCAACCACCAAACCCAGACTCGTCCATCGGATCGCCAGATAGAGAAGCGTCATTTAGAGAACACGTCTCCACTGCTCTAGAGTCCAGTGGCGGCGTGCTTTACCCCACTGCATCCCACGCTTTGGTGATGTAGGGCTTGGATGAGCTACTCGGCCATGGAAACCCATTCCATGAAGCTCTACACACTGTTCTTGAGCTCATCTGAAGGACACAGAAGTCTGGAGGTCTGGAGCTCTTGACTCGACTTCTGTGACCCTCAGCATGCGCTGACCCCGCTCTGTGATTTCACTTCGTGGCTGAGTTGCTGCTGTTCCCAATCGCTTCCACTTTGCTATAATCACACTAACAGTTGAGCGTGGAATATTTAGTAGAGAGGAAGGACTTATTGCACAGGTGGCCACCGATCACAGTACCACGCTTGAGCTCCTCAGAGCGGCCCATTCTTTCACTTAAGTGTGTAGAAGCGTCTGCACGCCTAGTGCTTGATTTATACACCTGTGGCCATGAAGTGATTGAACACCTGAATTCAATGATTTGGAGGGGCGTCCCAATACTTTTGGCAATATAGTGTATATATACACATATCCAAGTATTTTTAGAGTGTAGCAAGATCTACTCGATTATGTCCTTCGCAGTGCTTTATGGGAGTGTGGGGAGCTCTTTCCACTCTCTGATCACTGGAATTTTCTGCACAGCATCATGGGTAATGTAGTTTTTCACCACAAATTGCACTGTTAAACAAGATTATTTTAAAAAATAAGCTGAAATCTTCAAACAGAAGCAAATAACATTGATTAGCAGCCTCATAGCTCACAGTCTTTAAAGCTTTTTAAGTTATCGTTAAAAATCAATTTCCCTATGGAGAAAATGAATGGAAAAAAATACTTCCGGAACCCGAGTGTTGCTTACAGCTGAAGCACAAAGATTTTATGACATCATCTCCATCATCCTCATCATCATCAACAGTACGTGGCTAAAGGGAGGCTCATCACCATAGTAACAGGAGATCTATATGTTGGTGAAGAAAGACAAACAAAAGCACACATACAAAAGGATAATTCCCACTCGCTACGAGGGTCTCGTTTTTCATAAAATATGAAAGAGAGAGAAACAGTGGCACGGTTGGATGCTCTCGCACATCTAAATCATTAACGCGCTTCTCTCTTTCAAACGGCACTGATGCAAAATCTCAATTCCTACAGCTTCCATGACTTCAGCTGAGTATGTGGCAAATATAACTATATTATCGACTATATTTTTACATAACGTTGGATATCAAGTACACCCAGCTTCATCTGCACACATACAGTACACTCATGTATAGCCATGTATACTACATCACATCGTTTATATCGACCATAAACAGCCGGGGGAGAGAACTGCTATTGCTATAAAGTTTGAACTTTATATTAGTTAGACTAGTAGTTTTTGTCGTGGTAATTGGTATCTAAAATGTTGCTTTCGTAACATCCTTATTTATTACACTACAAGAGAAACATGGGTCAAAAACAACGGAAACAATAACTTTAATATTAACTAAATAACTTTTATATATTTATTTTGTGTGGGGCCATTGAGTATGGAAGCTTGTTTCCGCCACAGAATACAATTTACAAGTAACATTTTAAAAGATAATTGTGACTTTTTGTCTCCCAATTGCGAATTTAATTCAGCCCCTCCCCTCGAACGCAGATGAGCCAATAGCAGTTGAGTATCAGTTGCGCTGGGACCGGGACTCGGACATCTTTAGGTTTCAGCGCCATAGAGAAACATTGGAAAATCCGAAGCTCTCATCGGTTTGATGGGGTTTATGCTACAAAAATGCTAAAATGTTGTGCCTGAGGTACTGTAACACTGATTCCAGGGATCCTGAGAGGATTTTCTGTTTGTCATACTCTCGTTAAGTTACGATTAAAGTCCCTGCTAACATACAAACCGAAATAACTAACTGTTCTCACGTCCTGTAACACTGTACGCCAAAAACACGAAGGTCTACATTTCAGTGCCTCTCCATATTAAACTGGTTATATGTAAATTAATTTAATTTGAGATATGTTTAAGGTCTACATTATCTGTCCTACTAAGGAGGACTCCTATTTTGATGGGTATTATAGTCTACGGGTAGTGAAAGGGAGAGCTTGCGCACAGTTTATCAGAGTTGTTTCGCAGATACAAAGTTTACCAGTTATTAACTGCACCCCCGAAAAGGCATACAGTCTGTGTATATGTTTGTTTAATGTTAGTAGTAAGAGTGTTTTTGTGTAATCTGCTGTGTATGCAGGGCTGTACGTTAACTTGTTTTGCACATAGCACTGGTGCTACAGAGGTTGAAAGTTTTGTAGCACAGCCCACAGAATTGTAGCACATGTATAAAGTCTGTTACCATGTCTGAAAAATGCAAAAAGTGCTATACAATACAAATATTTAAGAATAAAAATAATAACAATTATTATTATATTTTACAGAAAACATAAATCATTAGAAAGGTCTAAGGTTTTATAGTAAAATATTAAATTATGATCAAAAAAATTTATTTGTTGTCCTGATTACACGCATACGCGCGAATACACTCGTATCCAAGGTAAATCATCAACAACATCATCCCTTACATGTGTTTTATTGAACTAAATATTCAACATGCTAAACTAATATGCTAAAACACATATGAAGGTTACGTTTCTTCCTGAACAAGTGCGCACCCGAGTCCGTGTTGCTTTCACATTCATGTGAATCGCGGGACAGTTCGAGTGCCACCTCCTTCAGATGGTCTCGGGTACCCCGATGAACACCAAGCCCGAGATTGACAGCTGTTACATTAGCAATTTTTCATGCAAACCATGCCCCTTTTCGAACTAAAATGCCAATGAGCATCTCACAGTGCGTGCAGAGATTTATTAGACATATTAGACATTTATTGCGAACCGATCGATCCACCCTGAACAGTGCTGCGCATCATCTGCACATATATTTATTGATTTAAAAATTGAAGCGATTTTCATTATTTCACAAAGACAAATCTCGATTTTGGTTGAATTTCAGTCAATCGTGCAGCCCTAGATTAACCTCACACGAGCACAAAACTAATTCTCCCTTCACTCAAACGAGCTCTGTCTCTCATGCTAAACTGTATCGCACGCGTGCTACTGGGGTAAATATATTCATCGCACAGACCAATTTTTTTGAAGCACGTGCGACATATATGTGGTGTAGCCCTGGTATGTTAATGGTAATGCAACGGAGAGAGATAGTTTGGTAATGAGACGTTAATGCGCACTTCTTATGCTTTGTTTGTTCAGCTCTTACGATGATTTTTTGGAGTGAAAAAGGACATAATAAACTTGATAAACCATCAGTAAAGTTTGGCCATCATTCGGACGGGATATACACTACATTCTGTGTCCAAAAACATCTTGGGATAAGGTTTTCACACTGACAGCTGTCATTGTAAGATATAGCAACTCCGTTTGTTTGTCCTAGTTAGAAACAGAAACTAAGGGGGGCGGGGCTTACCAATAGGTCAATTGCGAGTTATAAAGTCAGAGTTGCGTGATATAAACTCACAATTGCGAGAAAAAAAGACAGAATTGGGGGGGTGAAATGCTATTATGAGTGAGTTTTTTTACACTGTTAAAGACTTGGATTCTCATGCTAAACATGGACAAGTTTCACAAAAAAAAGTTGGACGTTTGATGGAGTATTTCTGTGCCAAAAATACTCCTTCCCGTTTCTCATAAGTCTTGGAAAGTTTTTTTTCCGAGTATGGGTCTATCTGATGTCAGCAAGGGCGTAATGTCCTTGTATGGGCTCTTCTCCAGGAAGGACTAGAGCAAGAGAGCAAATGCACACCCATTAATGCGCTGTGCTCGGCTGCGCTGTAATCACAGGACGTCACGAAATCAACAATGTCTCCAAAGAAGTGTGTTTTTGGTTGTCAGGGCAAGACAACCCTGTACAGCTTCCCAAAGAACCCAGCGTTAAGGGGACAGTGGATGGAGTTTGTTTTTCCAGAGAAGTAGCAGTTGTGCAAGTGTTTTGTTTGTTCCCTGCATTTCGGCGATGTTTGTTTTATAAACAAGGCCCAGTTCGACTCCGGATTTGTAGCTGGTCTAATGCTGAAAGATTGAGCGGGTCCAGCGATTAAGGTTCACGGTCGTGACTCGTGTGTTGGAAGCAGGCGGTGAGTAAAACTGCTTCAAATGTCTTTGTGTTGTTAGTTATCGACTCGTTCATTCAAATGCGCTGCTATTCCATTGTTTTTCTGTGTAAGCACACACTAGTCTGACGTGCAAAACCTTTACGCTTGCTACTGCTAACATTAAATCACATATAATAGTCCATAAACCAAATTATGTCCTCATAAACCATGAGTACACATATACAAGTGTTGCAAAACTCGCGCATGACAAGCCGCTAAGGAAATATATAAGTTACAGTTACAGTATACACGTCCTGCTGTAGTCGTCGTTCCTGATTCTCCTGTTCAGTTTCAGCCTCTAGATCTGATTCTGGATCATTTATGTGTGGTTGAATCTGATTGATTGTCATGGTTTATTTAAGATTTTAAAAAAATTCCACGTTTAAGGATGTCACAGCTTTCAGACGCTCTCAACGCAATAGCTACGTACTAGGGGTGTAACGGTACACGTATTCGTATTGAACAGTTTGGTTATGAATGTAATCTTTAACAGTTAACAGTCGGCTTGTTGTAAGCGCGGAACACACTTCAATCCGAGTTCCCACACGAACATATTAAGTATTCAGTCCATTTTATCACGAAATTCAAACGATAAATGCCGTTTTAACCCTCTTTAATGTGACGTGACTTATAGACGCGTATCAGTTCAACTTAAAGCCGCGGCGCGCGAGTCAATGCGATCATCTCTTCCTAAAGAATAAACATAAATTAATACATCTTAAGGTATGTTGAGGATACATTACAACTTACTGAAATGTATCATATGTCGTGTAATCGCTCCATCTGTGTTTCAACCGCGGAAAGACAATAAAACAGCTTGTAAACAATGTCATGCAGAATCACGTTTCCTCAGAAATCATTCAGTGTCCACAGCTGTAGCTCACTAGAGACATCAACTCTTTCACTGAACACATGCACTATATTAGCCGTTATATTCATTATATTAGCCGTTATATTCATTATATTAGCCGTTATATTCATTATATTAGCCGTTATATTCATTATATTAGCCGTTATATTCATTATATTAGCCGTTATATGCATTATATTAGCCGTTATATTCATTATATTAGCCGTTATATTCATTATATTAGCCGTTATATTCACTATATTAGCCGTTATATTCATTATATTAGCCGTTATATTCATTATATTAGCCGTTATAGTCATTATATTAGCCGTTATATTCATTATATTAGCCGTTATATTCATTATATTAGCCGTTATAATCATTATATTAGCCGTTATATTCATTATATTAGCCGTTATATTCATTATATTAGCCGTTATAGTCATTATATTAGCCTGTTAGTGATGTCTTGTTTATTTAATGTATGTTTAAATAAACCTGTCATGAAAATTACAGCCACTAAATGATTATATTTCAACAACGAATACAAATAATTAGATTTAGAAGTTAATGCAAAAACTGCCTTATGTGAAGCTTATGAGTGTTGATTATTATATCTAAAAATAAATAGCAACTGAATTTAGGCTAATAGTTTGGGCTCTGTTGTTAATCTTTAATAGCTATATGCAAGTAAGGGCTCCCTATATAGTTTACAGCATTATCTTTAAGAAACTTTTAGTTATAATTTAATTCATTTAAGGACAGACTCTATTTTTTTCATTAAACCACTGTTGAATAAAAATTTATAAAAAGCAATTTTGTAAAACTGCTGTACCGAATCCATACCGAACCGGGACTTCAAAACCGAGGTACGAACCGAACCGTCAGTTTTGTGTACCGTTACACCCCTACTACGCACGCTTGTGATTCTTTAGCTCCACCCACACGATACGCCTCCAGCCGCTCGTTTTTTCCAGAAAGACTCAGTACAGCGTATCTTTCTTTTATAAAAATGATAAATCTAAAGACTTTTCGGAGATATGAAGGATGCAGTAATACTCTATAGGTACTCAAGATTGACATGAGATTGACTGAAACTGTGTTTCACCCAGGCAAGGTTTTTTGTCAGGCAAGTAAAAGTCTAAAACTAACCCTAAAACATCCTTAGCTTTGAGCCCTGACCTTCAGGACAAACCTCCTAAATGAGGATTTATTACACATAAAACCTCTGCTGTATAAATCCTCACTGCTAGATTGCATCACACAAACCCTGAGGTTGCCAACGGTTTTAGTACAGTGCATTACAGCATATAAATTATGTATTTTACGAGACTATAATGTCTAAATAAATATGAATAGTTACACATTATAGCTGTGATTAAAAATATTTTCAATACACGACGAGCTGTATAATAAGGAATTGTAAATGCCTCAAGAACACCTTTATAATGTATAATATATGCATTCCTCGTAGGAATCCTCATTTTTCCACCATCCTCTCTGTGTTGTGTGGCCTGAGGGTCTGTTGAAATTATTCGGAGCGACTCGGTCCTGTGAGTGTGGAAAATACGGCAGGAAAATGAGATCTGTAGGTCTGATGAAGGTGGCCAATGATTTCTGAGCTGATAGTTCGTGATGGATTGAATCAAGGCTACGCCGTGAGAATAAAAGATGCAGGGTTTTCTAGTTACAGCTGGTGTTTGTGGCTCCGTCTACGGTTTCTAGCAACAAAACTTTTGCCTCACCAAGAAAATCTTTCAGTGGTTTTAGGAGATTTCTGTTTTGTGTTTTAGCTTGCTTATTTCTAATGTGATTTGTGATAGTGTGATACTATCAGGGGTTTGTTCAAATACAATAGTAATGCCTTAGCAAACGCTACTAATAACTGAAGCTTCACATCAGCAGGGTTTCTGCAGGTTTATGAAGGTAAATGTATGACCAAGTAATACATTGAAGGGAACACAATGTAAAAATGTTATCTAAACGTAAATGTCTAGGGAGAAAGTAGTATTAGAGGCACTTCAGAGCTAAAGCTGCATGATTAGTCATTAAAAAGATTGCGGATTCATCCAGTAATGAAACAAGTGAAGTCTTTATGAGTGAGTCATTGAATCATTCACTCAAGAGATTTGTTCAGAAACGCTGATTCATCCAGTAATGAAACAAGTGAAGTCTTTATGAGTGAGTCATTAAATCATTCATTCAAGAGATTCGTTCAGAAACGCTGATTCATCCAGTAATGAAACAAGTGAAGTCTTTATGAGTGAGTCATTGAATCATTCACTCAAGAGATTCGTTCAGAAACGCTGATTAATCCAGTAATGAAACAAGTGAAGTCTTTATGAGTGAGTCATTAAATCATTCATTCAAGAGATTCGTTCAGAAACGCTGATTCATCCAGTAATGAAACAAGTGAAGTCTTTATGAGTGAGTCATTGAATCATTCACTCAAGAGATTCGTTCAGAAACGCTGATTAATCCAGTAATGAAACAAGTGAAGTCTTTATGAGTGAGTCATTAAATCATTCATTCAAGAGATTCGTTCAGAAACGCTGATTCATCCAGTAATGAAACAAGTGAAGTCTTTATGAGTGAGTCATTGAATCATTCACTCAAGAGATTCGTTCAAAAACTCTGATTCATCCAGTAATGAAACAAGAGACTTTATAAATACTCGTTCACACTTTTTTTTTTTTTATTATTAATTTTGATTAATTAAAAATTTTAAATAGACTGCAGCAATTAACATTTTGTCAGAAACGCTAGTAAATTGCATGTTATTTTGTTTAGTTGTCTGTCCAGAATCATGCAGCTCTTCTTTTTTATTAGAGATACATAATAACAAAATATGAAGTCATTTATTCTGTCAAATTTACCAAAATGAGTTTACGATTGAAACAAGAACAAATATCTGCCAGTGGGCTCAGAAAAATCAACTGAACTCAAAGGGAAGTTTTCATAACACGTATTTATTCTCGTTCTACGCATAAACTAACTTAATTTTGCCTTTGCATCTTAAGTGAATGTATCTTGATTTAAAACAGGACAAGAATCCTGAGGACGATATACATTTTTGCAATGCATACAATATTTAATGCCATGACTTTATGAATGTAAGGCTGTTTTTAAGGCTTTATGGGTGAATTAAGACTCTTTTAAGACCTGCAGAAACCCAGTCTCAGAGATGTTTCCATTGTAGGATGCTCATTTTTTTTCAGGCACTATCAAAACGGACTTGAGATTCAGTGTAGGATTGATTCTGCAGCGAGTTTAATCAAGCGGCAGAAAATTGAGAACGAAAAAAAGAGCCGATCTGTCTCCTTTTAAGCGTTTACGTAACTTGCCACCGCTTTCCTCGTACCCATGGATCTGGCTCAGAAACACACTCGGCGTATTACCCAGAGCTCAGACCCTTTGACAACGGCACGATGGAGACATCGGACAAAAATAAAGAGAGAAGGCGTGCAGTCCTGCAGCTCCGAATGTGAGTTGTCAGCGCCTGATAAATGGGTGCTATCACCACGCATGTGTGTGTGTGTGTGTGTGTGGTCCTCAGCTGACTGATACGGACAGAGTCAAGTGTACGGGGTGTCTGTCGGTGTCTATGATAAGGCACATCTCTCTCTGTTCAGGGACGGATATAGAAACCATAGATCTGTCTCTCTATCTTAGCTCCGGCTCTAATCAGAAACCCGTCCACCCACTCTATTTCCTGACACGCTGGAATAACACATCTCCCAGAGGCTGCTCATCACACAAAACCATAATTCATCTCTACAGCCTTTAGTGATGACACACACAAACACACACACACCCCTAAGTATGTAGAGGAGAGTAAGATTTTGATGCATCATATGCGAACCTATATGTGTTGTTTGGCCGTGGCGTCTGCGTGTGTGTGTTTGCATTCAGCCTGAGGGACTAAACTAAACCTGCCGGAATAATAGATAAAACACAACACACTCCGCCCCTGCTGGGCTAATAATAAAACACACCTAAAGCCATATTTTTTTCTTAAGTGCATATAGATCACAAACACTAAGCGCCGGGCTAAGGTGAAGAAAGGCTGTTGACTATGCTAATCATTTAAATAATTGTACTTCTAATAGTAGCCTGACTATTGACATTACAGTTCTGACATTTTCGGAGAAGAGTAAATATTGCACGACCATACCACAGATCTGATTTCCCGAACCAAATTGTGATGGCTAGACGACTGAGTCAGAGCATCTCTGACATATCAAACATATACACACCGATCAGGCGTAACACTGAACACGTGAATAACACTGATGATCACTGTTAGTGGGTGGGATATATTAGGCAGCAAGTGAACATTTTGTCCTCAGAGTTGATGTGTTAGAAGCAGGAGAAATGGGCAAGCGTAAGGATTGGAGCGAGTTTGGGCCAGATTGTGACGGCTAGACGACTGGGTCAGAGCATCTCCAGAACTGCAGCTCTTGTGGGGTGTTCCCGGTCTGCAGTGGTCAGTCTCTATCAAAAGTGGAAGGAACAGTGGAGAACCGGCCACAGGGTCATGGGCGGCCGAGGCTCATTGATGCACGTGGGGAGCGAAGGCTGGCCCGTGTGGTCCGATCAAACAGACGAGCTACTGGAGCTCAAACTGCTCAAGAAGTTAATGCTGGTTCTGATAGAAAGGGGTCAGAATACACAGAGCATCTCAGTTTGTTGCGTATGGGGCGGCACAGCCGCTGACCAGTCAGGGTGCCCATGCTGACCCCTGTCCACCGCCCAAAGCACCAACAGTGGCACGTGAGCATCAGAACTGGTCTGATGATCACGTGTTCTTCTACATCACGTGGATGGCCGGGTGTGTGTGCGTGGCTTACCTGGGGAACACATGGCACCAGGTGCACTATGGGAAGAAGGTCCACTTCAGTGATGCGAAGGACGGGAGCTCAGAGATTCTGGCCCTAGACAGACGAGCAGCTTTCATGTGAGATGACCACATGACCTCTGACCTGCAGGTGTGTAACGAGTGTATAATGATGCTCTAGAGTCAGGACGGCTGTGCAGGTGGCCTTCAGCTACGACACACACATACCGTCAAACATACCGCAGTCTCGGCCTGCGTCTGATGCATATTGGACTTGGCAACTGGCATGAGGTTTCTCGACATGTAAGATTAACTCTTTCTCCGCCAGAATGTTATTAAGTTGCCAGTCAGCATCTTTAAACATATTCACAAATCCTTAATGGCCCCCAGAATATTCTGTCGTATGAATATGTTAAACAGTCAATATATCAAAAGAAAGAACATTTAAGTACTGAGTAATATATTAAGCAACTACAAGTTGGGTTTTGATTAGGGTTAGTTGCATGTAATTATGCATAAATTATAGTATTACTATAGTAACTATATGTTATGCTGCGGTCACACCAAACGCGAATAGAGCGTCTGGAGCGGGTGATTTCCATGTTAAGTCAATGTAAAGGCTACAATGTCACGATACGATACGCATCACAATACTGAAGTCACGATACGATATGTATCACAATACTGAAGTCACGATATGATATGTATCACAATACTGAAGTCACGATACGATACGCATCACGATACTGAAGTCACGATACGATACGCATCACGATACTGAAGTCACGATATGATATGTATCACAATACTGAAGTCACGATACGATACGCATCACAATACTGAAGTCACGATACGATATGTATCACAATACTGAAGTCACGATATGATATGTATCACAATACTGAAGTCACGATACGATACGCATCACGATACTGAAGTCACGATATGATATGTATCACGATACTGAAGTCACGATATGATATGTATCACAATACTGAAGTCACGATACGATACGCATCACGATACTGAAGTCACGATACGATACGCATCACGATACTGAAGTCACGATACGATACGCATCACGATACTGAAGTCACGATATGATATGTATCACAATACTGAAGTCACGATACGATACGCATCACGATACTGAAGTCACGATACGATACGCATCACGATACTGAAGTCACGATATGATATGTATCACGATACTGAAGTCACGATACGATACGCATCACGATACTGAAGTCACGATACGATACGCATCACGATACTGAAGTCACGATACGATACGCATCACGATACTGAAGTCACGATATGATATGTATCACAATACTGAAGTCACGATACGATACGCATCACGATACTGAAGTCACGATATGATATGTATCACAATACTGAAGTCACGATACGATACGCATCACGATACTGAAGTCACAATACGATACGCATCACGATACTGAAGTCACGATATGATATGTATCACGATATGGATCAATTTGGAATTCAATTTCTTTTGAGCAGAGTTTAGTAACAGTAATATCTGTTTATTGAATAACCAGTGTTAGAAAAGTTGTGATAACTATTTTGTTTTTGTCATTAAAAAAATATGAAAATACAATTTTCACAAAAACAAACTTTGGAAAGGCTTGGTTCAATATTGATTATTTTGGATGTATATCAGGTACCATACATGGCAAATTTTGGAATGTAAAACAAATCTCGCAATAAATCTAAAACAAATTAGGGAAAACAAATCTCTTAACTAATGCTGTAAACTATGGGAGTTAGTTGTACTATAATATTAAAGGTAAAAATAAACTGATTTGTACAAACACTTAAATTACACTAAATTACATTATGTTTTTTATAATAATAAAGTTATAATATTAACTTTACAAATTACATATTTTTTGAAATATAAACATTTAAATGGTGGCTGTCATAAAAACTTCAAACATGCATTAAATATTGAAGAACATTAAAAATTACAATGAATATGGAATATGGTGCATATATTTAGCAAAAATTCTCCTCTCTAGCGTCAATATTTCTGGCTGACTAACGAGTTTGGACACTGGATATGGTTTTTCTGAGGTAAATGTGACGTTACATGACATTGTTTACGAGCTGTTTTACTGACGCCTTTCCGCGTTTGAAACACTGATTGAGCGATTCCATGTGACATGATACGGGTTTCGGTAAGTTGTACTGTATCTTTTAACACACGTTCAGATGTTCATTTATGTTTATTTCGCGCTGTAACTGATATTAAGTATTAAAGTGGAAGAGAAGATCTCACGCCACAGCGCCAAAACGGTGTTTATGTTTTTGAATTTCGTAATAAAATGGACGTAATTTGAAATCCGAGACTTTGTTTTATATCAATAGCAACAAAGCACAAAGAGTATTGCTATTTAATGGATGTGAGGCGGCGCAATGTTCCGTTCATTCATTAACTGAAAACCTCTTCTCCATTTTGAATGTGTTGATTGGACTTGCACATGGTTGTGTTTTATATTTCATTTGTTATAAATATACATTGCCTGAACCACATTTGTCTGGCTATTAATGTTTAATATTTATTTTTAATGAAAATGAAAGAGGTAGAGTGGTGTTTTATGAAGCGCCTTGTCTATTTTGCTTCAAATGCTTGATTTATACACGCGTCCAATTCACTGTGGACACACAAATGGATTCAAAATGTTCAAGCGTCCAACTAGACATGATAGACGCAAATTTAACGCTCTATTCGCGTTTGGTGTGAACGCAGCATAACAGTGACACTGTAAAATAAAGTGTTACCAAAACTTGTCAATGTCGTAAATGACGGAAAGTCTCGCCAATGGCGGGGAAAGACTTAATGCAATGCTAGTCAGGATGCACAGGTTTTTATTAATCTAATGTCATGTAAAAAACAAACTCTGATGGTTGTTTTGCATATCTTATAAGTGGTTTGTGGGATTTTCATAATAGAGATTTTGCACGGTTGATGCTAAAGCTGTTTTCTGAACTCGGACATGCATGTTTTACAATTGGTTTAACAGCATTCCCGTTTAATTTGTGCTAGTGAACTGCTTTTGATAATGTTACCTTATAATGCATTTCTCCTCGCTAGTCGTCTCAGCAGAAATCATTCTTTGCAGTTCTTGAAATGCATCTGCAACGAAACCATGAGTGAAAAAGCATGCTCTCCTCAGCCACTAGTCTAGGTTGTTAGGACTGGAATGAACATACCAGCTGTGAATCCACTCCACACCGCCAGCCGAAGAAAACCAACTGAATTAATTCAAGAGATGAAGCCTGCGATACTCTCAAATATTTACCCTGTTCCCTTCCATATATCTCTCATGCCTTAAAATAGGGTGAGTTCTTTGAAGGAGCTGACGAGATGGGGAGGCAAAACAGCATTAGCCCTGGAATGAACTTCATAGCAGGCAATCGTCGCAAGTATATGTTTTCAATCTGAGAGAACCACATGCTCATATATATTTATATACAACCATAAATTCAGCAGAGCGTCCTCCACGGGCCTCCCCTCAGGAACCAGACGGCCTGTCAGGAATACAGAGACGTAAATGAGCAAAAGGCCGAAGCCATCGCAGCGGCAGACGAGTGCCAGTATGTGTATGACAGCAGAGAAATGAGAGAGGATGAAAGTCGTCGCTCAGGGGCGAGACAGCAGAGGGCTGGTAAGATGGAGGAATAACAGTTTACTGCCACATCATGTTGAGGGATAATTCAATCAAACGTTAGCGGTTGGCGATCGGCCTCCGGACGACTCTCTGACAGCACACAGGGAATGAAGATCTGAAAGAGGAAACACGAAATGTGTTAGAAAGAAATGTTTCACCTTTCTTCGAAAGGTGATCAGAATGAGTCTTCACATCACTAGTAAACAGAGCTGAGGTGTTTTTGGGACCACACACACACACACGTTTCAGAGAAACCGTGTTGAGTAGCTTTACCATTTTATTTTGCTTAATTTTGGTTTTATTATTCAAGGCAAAATTAAAGATTATGTGGATGAGACATAAATTGGAGCATCTGAGATGTTCATCTGTTCATTATACATCAAAATCATTTTAATGTGATTTAATTCAGAGGAGATTCTTCATAGCAGGCTTTCCCAAACCAAAAGGGTTTTTTTACATTTAATTTGTTCTGGATTCCGTTGTATTGGTATAATTCCATTTTAATAACCCAAAAGGGTGCCTAATCAGTTGAATTCACAAAACTTTACTAACTTTACTACAAAAATCTTATAATTTTAAGCTTATAATAGAATTTTTTTTTAAAAGTTTTAATATTTCTGGATTGGATGGGTGGATGGATGAGTGGGCTAAACATCTGGATGAATGAATAGATAGGTTAAACCTCTGGATGGATGGATGGATGGATGGATGGATGAGTGATCTAAACATCTGGATGAATGAATAGATAGGTTAAACCTCTGGATGGATGGATGGATGGATGGATGGATGGATGGAGGGATGGACTAGACATCTGGATGAATGGATAGATAGACTAGACCTCTGGATGGATGGATGGACTAGACCTCTGGATTGGATGGATGGATGATGGATGGGTAGATAGACTAGACCTCTGGATGGATGGACTAGATATCTGAATTGGATGGATGGATGATGGATGGGTAGATAGACTAGACCTCTGGATGGATGGACTAGATATCTGAATTGGATGGATGGATGATGGATGGGTAGATAGACTAGACCTCTGGATGGATGGATGGATGGATGGATGGATGGATGAGTGGGCTAGACATCTGGATGAATGAATATATAGTTTAGACCTCTGGATGGATGGATGGATGGATGGATGAGTGATCTAAACATCTGGATGAATGAATAGATAGGTTAAACCTCTGGATGGATGGATGGATGGATGGAGGGATGGACTAGACATCTGGATGAATGGATAGATAGACTAGACCTCTGGATGGATGGATGGATGGATGGATGGACTAGACCTCTGGATTGGATGGATGGATGATGGATGGGTAGATAGACTAGACCTCTGGATGGATGGACTAGATATCTGAATTGGATGGATGGATGATGGATGGGTAGATAGACTAGACCTCTGGATGGATGAGTGGGCTAGACATCTGGATGAATGAATAGATAGTTTAGACCTCTGGATGGATGGGTGGATGGATGGATGGACTAGATATCTGAATTGGATGGATGGATGATGGATGGTAGATAGACTAGACCTCTGGATGGATGGATGGATGGATGGATGAGTGGGCTAGACATCTGGATGAATTGATGCTAGATGGACTAGACATCTGGATTGGATGGATGGATGTGCAGGCTAGACATCTGGATGAATGAATGGATGGATGGATAGATGTGCGGGCTAGACATCTGGATTAATGGATAGATAGGTTAGACCTCTGGATGGATGGAATAGACATCTGGATTGGATGTATGAACTAGACCTCTGGATGGATGGACTAGACATCTGGATTGGATGGATGGATGATGGATGGGTCAATAGACTAGACATCTGGATGGGTGGATAGATGGATGGATAGACTATTCCTCTGGATTGGATGGATGGATGGAATTTTAATATTTCTGGATTCTGTGAATCTTTTATTTTTTAATAATAATGTATGATCAAGGTGATCATCAAATTAACGCATAAAACTTAATAAAAAAATTATGTTAAATGTAATCAAATGTTTTATGACGTGATATTGCTTAAAAATGTTTTTTAAATAAATTGTATTAGTATTTTTGTTATTATTTCTTTGATAAGTACATTGCACTGCTCAAGAGTACTTATTTTTCTTCATAATTTTAAGTTAAACCACTTTTATTTTGGCGGGTTGTAGTGAAGAGGTTTCAGTTGTGTGTATACGACGATTGTTTTTCTTAAATTAAACGCTAAATTACTGCAGAAGTGACTCTTGTTCATGGCCTCATATTCAATTAAATTCACATTTATTTGTATAGCTTTCACAATACATCGTTTCAAAGCAGCTTTACAGAAAATACATGCGTCTATATTACAATTTAGAGCGATCTGTTATCAGAGGCGACTGTCCAAATGATGTATTTCAGAAATGTGAGTCATATGAGATGGCAGACGCTGAAAAAAGCCTTTAATATTGACAGATACCAGGCCATATAGCAATTTGATTAAATGTACAGACCTACTTTTGATTTATCCATCCGTTTTTCAACTGCTTTTTCCGCATCGTGGGTCCTATATAACTTTCGCACCAAAATCTCTCATGTATTCCATAGCTCTTTTATTCTTTATTTAGGCCTCTTCTACCTTTGTAATCACGCCACCTTGTAATTCACGGCCAATGTTCCCTCTCGGCTGCGCACGTCTGATGTCACTCCATCACAGACCAAAAGAAAATGTGAAGGCGTAAGGCAGACTCAAACTGTGTGGAAAAAAGCTAGAAACGTCTTGAATCGGAGCTAAATGAACGGGCAGCGCTTCAGCTGGAGTCGATCTGCATGTCCATTGATTTTCAGTATGGAGCCGAAGCTGTGGGAAATCCTGTGTGGAAATATGTCGCGCTGATTTCCTCGAGACCAAAGGCCCAGAATAGTACAGAGATTTCAAATCCATACTGGCAACAAAGCAGAATTTTGCACACAAAAAAAAATGACTGAAGACCAGAGAGGCTGTGCTGTATTATTGGTTTCTGTCTGGTTTTCATGACTTGTTTGACTCAACTTAACTGGAGCATCTGAGATGTTCATCTGTTCATTATACATCAAAATCATTTTAATGTGATTTAATTCAGAGGAGATTCTTGCAATCAGGCTTTTTACAAACTTTGAATTTGTGGATTCCATTTTATTGGATTCATTCAATTTTAATAATCAAAAAGGGTGCCTAATCAATTGAATTCATAAAACTTTACCAATGTTATTTGTTAATTTTTCAAAATAATAGACTCCTATTAAATTGTTGATTTTTTTAAAAAGTTTTAATATTTCTGGATTGGATGGATGGATGGATGGATGGATGAATGGGCGGATTACACATCTGGATGAATGGATATATAGGTTAGACCTCTGAATGGATGGATGGATAGACTAGACATCTGGATTGGATGGATGGATGGATGGTAGATAGACTAGACATCTGGATTGGATGGATGGATGGATGGTAGATAGACTAGACATCTGGATTGGATGGATGGATGGATGGTAGATAGACTAGACATCTGGATTGGATGGATGGATGGTAGATAGACTAGACATCTGGATTGGATGGATGGATGGTAGATAGACTAGACATCTGGATTGGATGGATGGATGGATGGATGGATGGATGGTAGATAGACTAGACATCTGGATTGGATGGATGGATGGATGGTAGATAGACTAGACATCTGGATTGGATGGATGGATGGTAAATAGACTAGACATCTGGATTGGATGGATGGACGGATGGATGGACGGGTAGATAGACTAGACATCTGGATTGGATGGATGGATGATGGACGGGTAGATAGACTAGACCTCTGGATTGGATGGATGGATGATGGACGGGTAGATAGACTAGACCTCTGGATTGGATGGATGGATGGATGGACGGGTAGATAGACTAGACCTCTGGATTGGATGGATGGATAGACTTGACCTCTGGATTGGATGGATAGACTAGACCTCTGGATTGGATGAATGGATGGATGGATGGGTAGATAGACGACATCTCGATTGGATGGATGGATGGATGGATGTGTAGATAGACGACATCTCGATTGGATGGATGGATGTGTAGATAGACGACATCTAGATTGGATGGATGGATGGATGGATGAATGGTTTACATTACAATTTAGAGCGATTTGTTATCAGAGGCGACTGTCCAAATAATGTATTTCAGAAATGTGATGCAAGTGAGAAATCCTGTGTGGAAATATGTTCGAGACCGAAGACCCAGAATAGTACAGAGATTTAAAATCCATACTGGCAACAAAAAAAGCAGAATTTTGCAAAAAATAATGACTGAAGCCCAGAGAGGCTGTGCTGTATTATTGGTTTCTGTCTGGTTTTCATGCCTTATTTTCTCACTATATCAACATAACAAGAGTCACAAAAGCTCTTCCCAGTTTTACACATCACAAAACGTTCGGTCACATACTTTAACTTATGCCACCAATTATGCTAACTAGTAATGTTGATTTATGGATCTCGCAGGTCAAGCATCCTTAGGATTGTGAAAAAATAACAGTCTCAGAGCATTAGAGTCCCTCAACGCCAGCTCAGACCTAATTTGGCGTATCTGTGGAGTTCGGGTTTGGGTCACATGTGTGCAAATGAGTCCCATTCAGTCCCATTCGCAAACACGCGCGCCTGGCTGCGAGAGCACGTTAGCAGAGCGTATCTATCACAGCCTGCCACTCACCTGCATTAATCTTTCACACACACCTTTCTCATTGAGGTGCAGTAATTACAACATGCATTCAGTGCGGCTGATTGTGAGACGCAGCTAATCGCATTAGCTAATCCTGCAGCCGCAGAACGCAGCCGCTGAGAGCCCGAGACCTCTTCATTTCCCCCTCGCTGAGCTCCACGCACCTCTCACTGCCCCTCACTGTGGATGATTACAGCACGCCTCCAACGGATCAGCACACACTACATATGAGAGAGACAGAGAGAATGAGACAGACAAACTAGATAAGCAGATAAATTATCAGGCTGATAGATGAATAAACAGGACTAGACTAGATTGATGGATTGATGGATGGAGGGAGAAGCAGAACACAGACAGTAAGCAGGTGCAACAGACCAGCATCCCAAACAGATTTCCGGCTGCATGTTGCTGATCGAACTGTAGATAGAACTATGGATACAACAATAGATGGGACATAATGACAGATAGAATAACAGAAAGACAATGGATGGTTGGATGGATGGATAGATGGACGGACGGATAGATTTATAGATGGCTGGCTGGATGGATGGTTGGATAGATGGTTGGGTGGGTGGATGGATGGATGGATAGATGGACGGACGGATAGATTTATAGATGGCTGGCTGGATGGATGGATGGATAGTTGGATAGATTGATTGACGGATGGATGGATGGATGGATGGATGGATGAATGGATGGATGGATGGATGGCTGGATGGACCGATGGATTTATGGATGGATGGACAGATGGCTAGATAGACGGATGGATGATGAACGATTGGATAGATTTATGGGGATTTATGGATCGATGAACAGATGGATGGACCAATGAATGGATGGATGGATGGGTGGGTGGGTGGATAGATGGATGGATGGGCAGTTTGACAGATTTATGGATGGATGGATGGATTTATGGATGGATGGACCGATGAACGGATGGATAGATTTATGAATGGATGGATGGACGGAGAGATTTATGGATGGATGGATAGGTGGACCGATGGATGGATGGATGGATGGATGGTGAACGGTTGGATAGATTTATGGACGGATAGATAGATAGACAGACAGACAGACAGACAGACAGATGGGCAGATCGACAGATTTATGGATGACTGGATAAATGGATAGATTGACAGATTTATGGATGGATGGATAAATGGATAGATGGATGGACGAATGGATAGATGGACGGATAGACAGATGGATAGATGGACGGATGAATGGATGGATAGATTTATGGATGGAAGGAAGGATGGATAAATAGATGGATGGATAGACAGCTGGACGGATAGATGGATAGACGGATAGATAGATGTAACAGAAAGAACAGTTAAAGACAATGAAGACCAGCATCCCAAATCTGATTTCCTGCTGCATTTTCCAACACACTAACTCTAACGTGCCTTACAGAACAAAGAGAGAGGGAGATGAAATGCTGTCTGTGTGTGTGTGTGTGTGTGTGCATGTTAATATGTTTACAGTGTGTGTGTGTGTGTGTGTGTGTGTGTGTGTGTGTGTGTGTGTGTGTTTGTTTGGATGGATGCATTAGGTTTGAAAGCTCACAGTCTCTACACAACCCCATTTAAATCTTTGGAGGTGAAAGAGGTGAAAACATTTCACACGCACACACAAAATCAAAGCGCATGAATTTATGAGCACATCTATATTCTGATCACATCACACTGCAATATTTCCGTCATCACGTGCTTCATGCAGCGGCAACGGTGCTGTTTACAGTATTTGAATAACCTCTCGTTTAGATCGTGGCCCTTTCGCATTACGGACACCCGTAGATTCTGAACGCCATCCTTGACATGATACGGTCATTTAAAGTCCTCTCACAGACACGTTCACCTTTCAGCTCAACAAACAGGACGTCCTGCATGTGTGTCTGCACAATAAAACAGCAGAGAAGAGCAGCAGATGGTTCTGATGAAGATTGGCATCTTTCAGTGCTGAGGCAAATTCTGCCCGGATAAAGGCCTGATTCATAACAGGGACGCTGAAAGGGCATATAAACAGCTTATTCTCCAAAATGACTCGATCAGTAGGAATGAATGGGATTTGAGAACTGAGATCTGGGGAATAATGTAGGATTATCCTTGGACATGTAATCACAGTCACTGATGCAGGCTGGGTCGTGATGTTCACACCCACAGGCATTAAAGACATAATTCAATAATAGGATGTTTAGCTTAAGAATGCAATATTCATACAGTCATCTTAAAATGTATTGTTTAATATGCTGGATTTGCTTCAGAAGCTCTGGTTTGATGGTGGCGATGGACGAAGCGGCGGATTTAGAAATATATTCATGCTGATGAAGCAACATTGTTATTATCAAAGGACATTAATGTGCTTTTTATTTCATCATTAAGATGAACGGATGGATGGATGGATGGATTGATGGATGGATGGATGATGAAAGTATTATGGATGGATGATGGACGGATGAATGGGTGGATGTATGGATCGATGGGTGGATGGACTAGACCTCTGGATTGGATGGATGGATGGGCGGACTACACATCTGGATGAATGGATGGATGGGTGGGTGGATGAGTGGATGGATGGTGGATGGATGGGCAGGATAGACATCTGGATGGATGGATGGATGGATGGATGGATGGGTGGATGAGTGGATGGTTGGGTGGATGTGTGGATGGATGGGTGGATGGATAGATGGTTGGATGGGTGGATGAGTGGATGGATGAGTGGAAGGATGGATGGGTGGATGAGTGGATGGATGAGTGGAAGGATGGATGGGTGGATGAGTGGATGGATGGATGGCTGAAAGAGTGGATGGATGGATGGATGGATGGGTGGATCAGTGGATGGATGGATGGGTGGATGGCTGAAAGAGTGGATGGATGGATGGTTGGATGGATGGGTGGATGGATGGATGGGTGGATGGCTGAAAGAGTGGATGGATGGATGGATGGGTGGATGAATGGATGGGTGAATGAGTGGATGGATGAGTAGATGGCTGGGTGGATGAATGGATGGATGGATGGATGGGTGGATGGATGAGTGGGTGGGTGGATTAGTGGATGGATGGGAGGATGAGTGGGTGGATGGATAGATGGATGGGTGGATGGATGAGTGGATGAATGGGTGGATAAGTGGGTGGATGAGTGGACGGATGGATGGATAGGTTGGTGGATGAGTGGATGGATGGATGAGTTTGCAACAGGATTAAAGTAAATCTATTTTAAATATAAATTCAATCCAGGATCAAAATGATGGTTTAAATGTAAACCTGCTTATTTTTAATCAAGGTTTAAAGTTTGGTGCTACAGAATGATCACATAAACCTTGATTTAATCTAGATTTAAGATTAATCCTTAATGGTGCAACCAAACCATGATGAATTAAAACAACACATTTCAGATATAACAAGGAATCTGCAATTATAATGCATGTTTTATTATTATTTATGAAGATATAATGCATTAGAACATGCATTTGGAAAACAATGTTACCAAAATTTTTTTTAGTAAGGCTTGAGTAAATTACGTAATTGTACTAACTCTTTAATAAGCGGCAAAAAAACTGCCGTGAGACACCGCAGTCATGCCTCCAGCAGCTCGGCTTCTTTAAAACAGTGTATTTTCCTCGCTTCACACCTCTGGCACTGCACAAACTACAGAGGAGACAGCAACTGCAGATGATGAACAGCATCACCAGCCCTCTTCCTCTTCCGACTTTGATTTCCCTCCGATTTGCACGTCACAGAGAGAGAGAGAGCGAGAGAGAAAGAACTGGAGAGTTTTGAAAGCACTCTGCTAAAAGTGTGCAGTGACCCAGCGCAAACCTTGGAGCTGCTCATCACACACACACACACACACAATATGAAAACCACAGCCTGCAGCTGCCCACCAGCCCTGAGCCATCATTACTGCTATGGTGACCATAATATGACTGTGAGTATGTGTGTGAGCGTGTGCTAGCTCGACGGAGAACAGCGTGCATGCAGTAGCTCTGTTCCAAAAACAGTGCTTGGCAATGCAATTTTGGACGTATGATTAAAAAAAAAAGTTAATGCAAATAAGCTGCGAGATGAAAAGTGACAGACTTGCAATATTTTTGCATTAGCAGTTAACACCGCAATACCATATTAAGCATAAAAATTGAGCGCACACACAAAATATGTAGTGAATAGTCCATACCTATCTCTTCCCAAACTAACCCTTCTATTATGTTGATTTTTAAACAGCTTAAAACACTGGCACTATTATAATTCATGTTGATTTTTTTCCCATATCCTCTATTGTTGCGGCTCCTCTCTTCCCAGTCTGTCAGTAACGCTCTGTTTAGTTCCCTTCTCTATGAAGCCCCGCCTTCTGAAAAGCACAATGCGCTCTAATTGGTCGGCTTGAGCAATGTGTTGTAATTGGTCAAGCTAGTTCCCGTCTCTATGAAGCCCCGCCTTCTGAAAAGCACAATGCGCTCTAATTGGTCGGCTTGAGCAATGTGTTGTGATTGGTCAAGCTAGTTCCCGTCTCTATGAAGCCCCGCCTTCTGAAAAGCACAATGCGCTCTAATTGGTCGGCTTGAGCAATGTGTTGTGATTGGTCAAGCTAGTTCCTGTCTCTATGAAGCCCCGCCTTCTGAAAAGCACAATGCGCTCTAATTGGTCGGCTTGAGCAGTGTGTTGTGATTGGTCAAGCTAGTTCCCGTCTCTATGAAGCCCCGCCTTCTGAAAAGCACAATGCGCTCTAATTGGTCGGCTTGAGCAGTGTGTTGTGATTGGTCAAGCTAGTTCCCGTCTCTATGAAGCCCCGCCTTCTGAAAAGCACAATGCGCTCTAATTGGTCGGCTTGAGCAATGTGTTGTGATTGGTCAAGCTAGTTCCTGTCTCTATGAAGCCCCGCCTTCTGAAAAGCACAATGCGCTCTAATTGGTCGGCTTGAGCAGTGTGTTGTGATTGGTCAAGCTAGTTCCCGTCTCTATGAAGCCCCGCCTTCTGAAAAGCACAATGCGCTCTAATTGGTCGGCTTGAGCAATGTGTTGTGATTGGTCAAGCTAGTTCCCGTCTCTATGAAGCCCCGCCTTCTGAAAAGCACAATGCGCTCTAATTGGTCGGCTTGAGCAGTGTGTTGTAATTGGTCAAGCTAGTTCCCGTCTCTATGAAGCCCCGCCTTCTGAAAAGCACAATGCGCTCTAATTGGTCGGCTTGAGCAGTGTGTTGTGATTGGTCAAGCTAGTTCCCGTCTCTATGAAGCCCCGCCTTCTGAAAAGCACAATGCGCTCTAATTGGTCGGCTTGAGCAATGTGTTGTGATTGGTCAAGCTAGTTCCTGTCTCTATGAAGCCCCGCCTTCTGAAAAGCACAATGCGCTCTAATTGGTCGGCTTGAGCAGTGTGTTGTAATTGGTCAAGCTAGTTCCCGTCTCTATGAAGCCCCGCCTTCTGAAAAGCACAATGCGCTCTAATTGGTCGGCTTGAGCAGTGTGTTGTGATTGGTCAAGCTAGTTCCCGTCTCTATGAAGCCCCGCCTTCTGAAAAGCACAATGCGCTCTAATTGGTCGGCTTGAGCAATGTGTTGTGATTGGTCAAGCTAGTTCTTGTCTCTATGAAGCCCCGCCTTCTGAAAAGCACAATGCGCTCTAATTGGTCGGCTTGAGCAGTGTGTTGTAATTGGTCAAGCTAGTTCCCGTCTCTATGAAGCCCTGCCTTCTGAAAAGCACAATGCGCTCTAATTGGTCGGCTTGAGCAGTGTGTTGTGATTGGTCAAGCTAGTTCCCGTCTCTATGAAGCCCCGCCTTCTGAAAAGCACAATGCGCTCTAATTGGTCGGCTTGAGCAGTGTGTTGTAATTGGTCAAGCTAGCTCCCGTCTCTATGAAGCCCCGCCTTCTGAAAAGCACAATGCGCTCTAATTGGTCGGCTTGAGCAGTGTGTTGTGATTGGTCAAGCTAGTTCCCGTCTCTATGAAGCCCCGCCTTCTGAAAAGCACAATGCGCTCTATTTGTTGGGCTTGAGCAGTGTGTTGTGATTGGTCAAGCTAGTTCCTGTCTCTATGAAGCCCCGCCTTCTGAAAAGCACAATACGCTCTAATTGGTCGGCTTGAGCAGTGTGTTGTGATTGGTCAAGCTAGTTCCCGTCTCTATGAAGCCCCGCCTTCTGAAAAGCACAATGCGCTCTATTTGTTGGGCTTGAGCAGTGTGTTGTGATTGGTCAAGCTAGTTCCTGTCTCTATGAAGCCCCGCCTTCTGAAAAGCACAATGCGCTCTAATTGGTCGGCTTGAGCAGTGTGTTGTGATTGGTCAAGCTAGTTCCTGTCTCTATGAAGCCACGCCTTCTGAAAAGCACAATGCGCTCTAATTGGTCGGCTTGAGCAGTGTTGTGATTGGTCAAGCGCTTCCAGCGTGTTTGGGAAATGTCCCGCCTCTTACCATAACAGCCAATTTCAACACACTACTAACTAACTCAACCAGGCCCGCCTCTTTATTCTGCGTATGAATGGGCAGGCTAGACATCTGGATAATTGGATGGATGTATGGATGGATGGACTAGACCTCTGGATGAATGGGTGGATGGACTAGACATCTGGATTGGATGGATGGATGGGCAGGCTAGACATCTGGATAATTGGGTGGATGGATGGGTGGAGGAACTAGACCTCTGGATTGAATGGATGGATGGGTGGAGGGACTAGACCTCTGGATTGGATGGATGAGCAGGCTAGACATCTGGATAATTGGGTGGATGAGTGGATGGATGGATGGATGGTAGGTTGATGGACTAGACCTCTGGATTGGATGGATGGATGGGCTAAACATCTGGATGAATGGGTGAATGGACTAGACCTCTGGATTGGATGGATGGATGGATGGGCAGGCTAGACATCTGGATAATTGGGTGGATGGATGGGTGGAGGGACTAGACCTCTGGATTGGATGGTGGATGGATGGATGGGCAGGCTAGACATCTGGATAATTGGGTGGATGGATTGGTGGAGGGACTAGACCTCTGGATTGAATGGATGGATGGAAGGATGGATGGGTGGAGGGACTAGACCTCTGGATTGGATGGATGGATGAGCAGGCTAGACATCTGGATAATTGGGTGGATGAGTGGATGGATGGATGGTAGGTGGATGGACTAGACCTCTGGATTGGATGGATGGATGGGCTAAACATCTGGATGAATGGGTGGATGGACTAGACCTCTGGATTGGATGGATGGATGGGCAGGCTAGACATCTGGATAATTGGGTGGATGGATGGGTGGAGGGACTAGACTTCTGGATTGGATGGATGGATGGATGGATGGGCTAAACATCTGGATGAATGGGTGGATGGGCAGGCTAGACATCTGGATAATTGGGTGGATGAGTGGATGGATGGATGAGTGGATGGATGGGTGGATGGATGGGTGGATGGATGGACTAGACCTCTGGATTGGATGGATGGGCAGGCTAGACATCTGGATAATTGGGTGGATGGATGGGTGGAGGGACTAGACCTCTGGATTGGATGGATGGATGGGCAGGCTAGACATCTGGATAATTGGGTGGATGAGTGGATGGATGGGTGGGTGGATGGACTAGACCTCTGGATTGGATGGATGGGCAAGCTAGACATCTGGATAATTGGGTGGATGTATGGGTGGATAGACTAGACCTCTGGATTGGATGGATGGGCATCGGCTGTACACTCGTCATTGCGGTGCATTGTGGGATAGAATGAGAGCACTCGATAACGTCCACTATGGTTTCGAACACCACTACAAATGGCCGCCCCCTCAAATAATGCCCTGTTTTTGAGCCTTTGAGTGTGTTCTGGCATACTACCATACTATATCTGCAGTGTGCAGTGTGTATGTGCACTTTCTGCATGGACTAGCCAGATGGTCTCCGGTATTTGCCAAATGCGCATCACACCGCCAGAACACACTGTGCAAATGATGCTTTATTTAATTAGATAGAAATATTTTTATCTGTTTTCATTATTGAATAAATAATCAATATTTGCACTGAGCTCTGCCTTCTCCGTGAAGGACACATGCCATGCTAAACCAAACGATAGCATCCTAATGATGTCTATGTCCCGGAGCAGTGACAGTGATGCAGATATGCTAATTGCCGTGTAGGTCTCCACCTCTGGTGAGTAAGGTCTGCTCCTGCGGTCCTGGTGTTGTAGTATCTGCCCCAGTGTGCATGACGCTTGCACATTAAAGCAGCCTCTGTTCCAGCCCGAAGCCATAACCCACCGTGCACTAATATATATGATAATCACAGCAGCACACAGCAGCGAAGGCTAATATCATTTTCCCTCCCATAAGAGATTTCCTGTCTCGCTTGGCCAGTGTTCCTGCTGTCAGAGAGAGCGCATGCCTCCTGAGGGTCTCGCTATACGCAATTTACACTAACAGCTTTATAAAAATCATTCACGAGTGCTATTCATGTGTACATTAACACATGGGCTGTGTTCACAATGCCATACTAGCTGGCAAATACTTGGTGCAAACTAACAAAATCTTCCATTTCCAGACATACAATTAAATCTCAATATTAAAGGGGGGGTGAAATGCTGTTATAGTGAGTTTTTTTACACTGTTAAAGTGTAAAATATCCTTATTTAAAAATGTATTTCATTTTTTTCTATGGCTCTGCATCAGCCGTCCCTGCACCATCACTTCCTGCGAATAAGCTCAAAATACCGGGATTCCTCATTAGTGTCTGCGCGGATCGGTCGAATGAGGCATCTACGTTTATATATCTTTGATTGTGCCAGTATTTTGACCTTATTCGCCGGAAGTTATGGCGCTGGGAATGCTAGATGACATTCGTCTGATAAGAGGTAAAAAAATAATAAATACTGTTGGGTTTCTCGCAGAAACCGATCGTTTCGTGTCTTAAGACGTCAATGTGTCGCCACGAGCCGCAGGGTTTAATAAGGATTCATATGATGATTTAGTTTTAGTCATATTTTAGTCACCTGAATTGTTTTTAGTTTTAGTCGACTAAAATCTAATGAGTTTAGTTCAATTGTAATACATTAAGCATTTAAGCATTACATAACCAACTGACATTTTGACATCATTTTGTTTTTGACATTAAAAATACACGAAAGAGCTCAATTCACTTTTTTGTCTGTTTTTTAAAAACATCTATATAGTTTTTATAACTTTGTATTTCTGTTTTAATCAGTAGGCCATATCAGGTTAAGCTAAAGCTTCAAATAAGTTTATTTATTTTTTTAATTTCAGTTAACATTTATTTAATTTCAACTAATTAAATTTTTTAATGGTTTTAGTGAACTATTCTAACCCTGATACTTTATTGAATATGTGTCAAATACTGGTCTTTCCTTCTGAATATGAATTAAATGGGAATGAAATTAAATACAGTTTATTGTGTAAGCAAAAACGAATATATAATGTGTGACTTTTAATTATAAACAAGCTCGAAATACACCCGGACTCTTATTTTGAAATGTCTGTGCCTTACAGTTGCAGGAGCTCATTCAAGTTCAGGAGATAAAATATGCGTTGTTACAACCGTCTAAAACATATTACTATATAAACATGGTAAAGTAAACGGTAACACTTTAGAATAATGGTCATTAGTTAACATTAGTTAATGTTTTAACTAACATGAACTAACCATGAGCAGTGCATTTGTTACTGTATTTGTTCATCTTTGTTAACGTTAGTTAATATAAATACATCTGTTCATGGTTTGTTCATGTTAGTTCACAGTGCATTAACTAATGTTAACAAGATTTTAATAATGCATTAGTAAATGTTGAAATTAACATGAACAAAGATAAATAAACACTTTATAAGTGCAGTTCATTATTAGTTCATGTTAACTAATGTAGTTAACTAATGACCATTATTCTAAAGTGTTACCAAGTAAACACTGTCATTATTCATCAGCATTAGTTCATAAGCAATTGTCTGGCATAAATGTGTGTTATTGATTGATTGTGAGCCGCTCTGGAGCGCTGGATTGGGGATGAGCCTGTAGGCCGTGTGTTTTCCAGCGGTTAGATCAGCTCAAATGTGTGCATCTGTAACACAGGACATCAGTTCTGACCGGATCTCTTCCCTAATCGACCCTCCCTAACATCTTCGTCTCGTTTTTATTTGTTGACGAAAATGGTTTTCGGTATGGTTTTTGTCATCCAACACTAGTTTTTATTTAGTTATCAAAAAATTAACTCTGTTACTCTCATTCTCTAAAATATCCCCATTGACATGCATTATACGACTATCACACTAAAACGGCTGGAATAAAAAAATCTTCATTTATGTTCTACTGAAGAAACAAAGACATCTCTGATGCCCTGGTGGTAAGCAGACATAAACATGTCGTTTTTGGGTGAACTATCCCTTTAAAGACTTTAAGTAAAAAAATTAAGTGTGCCAAAAATACTCCTTCCGGTTTTTCACAAGTTTCGCAAAGTTTTTTTAGAGTATGGGTATGTGTGACGTCAAATGAGACGGAATTTCCTTATACGGGTCCTAAGGGAACTTCTCCCGGAAGGGCACGCGTGAACCCGTAGACCAGAGCGAGAGAGCGAAAGCAGTACGCCCATCAAAGCGCTTTGCCCGGATGCGCTGCAGTCACAGGACTTCACGACATCAACAATGTCACCAAAGATGTGTGTTTTTGGTTGTCAGGGCAGAATGGAGTTTGTTTTTCTGGAGCAGCAAAAGAGTTGTGCAAGTGTTTTGTATGTTCCCTGCATTTTCGGATGCTGAAAGATGGAGCGGTCCCAGCGATTAAAGTCGATGTGAAACGGAAGTTGAGATCGTCTTTTTCTCCTTATTCTGACGTATATCCGAGTGAAACAGCTTCTGAAATTAGAAAAAATGTTGGGCGTTGCTAACAAAATGGAGGCAGATTTGAATGCCAGTTTGCACTAAGTAGTGGAGAAAAACTCAATCTATCTCTTAAATAAATGTTTTTTCTCTCTAAATCTATTCTACATATGTTTCTGAGCATATTTCCTCACTTTTCGCTGGTTTATGCTACAGATTTCACTCATTTTAAGCCTTTTATGGCTTTATTTCTGTAAAAGCTCTCCCTATATAAGGGGGGCGCGCCATAAGCGCATTCACACACGCTGCATTCCTAAGTGCGAGCCGTCACGATTAGGGATGGCGAAAACTAAACATTTTCTTGACCGACCACCGAGCCTCATTAGCCGGTTGAAACCGGTTAACCGATTAGTAAAAAAAATATGCTGCGCTATTTGAAATAACAGCCGCAACTCGCGAACTGCGCCTGCAATTTCGCAACTCTGTCGCATCTCTGCCTCCCGCTCTCTCACACACACACACACACGCACACACACACACTGTCCAGACGCCGCCGCCTGCCTTCCACTCACGTCAATTTTTTAAAATCCCCTACAGCGCGAAACATGAGTCCCGCAAACGCGGCGCTGAGAAGCTTGTTTGTAATCGGAGGACAAATGGCTCCTTAGTTTCGAAATGGTTTGGGCACAAGGTGATCGCGTTGAAAATAAAGGCTATTGTCTAGCGTTAGAAGCTCATTCGAAACATTGCCGCGACTCATTTAAGATAATGACAGCTCCGAAGAGACGCCGCTTTAGTTCGAGGTAGTGCTAACAATAATAAAGAAAGATGATGATCAACACCTTATGTGTTACCACTGAAATGTAGATGTAATATATTTAGATGATGTGCTAAGTACTGTATTTAAGCACTGTATCACACAAGTTGCAACTTACATCTGAAGCTGAACAATGAAGCATTTGCTGACGCGTTTCATGCATTATTTATGGTGAGCACATTCAAGCGGTTCAGAAAATATTCATCTGTAATATCGGTTATAAATAATAAATACAAATTATAAAGACACATTTTGGCTAAGTTGTTTATTTCCGAGTGGTATGCTGCCTTCACGTGCTCTCTGAATTATTGTAAATAGGAGTTTCCTAGGTAAAAATTGCACGTGAACGCGCTCCACCCCTCGAAATATGAACGAGATGAATCACGACTTTAGAAGTGGGAATTGTCAAATTTCCGATAGCACGTGAAGGCAGCATTACTTTCACTTACTTTTGTTATTTCCAAGCTGGTAAACTGAAATATTGCGCATGATTTGAGATATGTTTTCCACGCAGGTTGTAAGAGAGGCTATGACAGTTCATAACACAGCAAGCGTTCACCATTCTAATGTGTTTTTAACTGTATAATACAAGTTTTAAAGTCTACCTCCACTATTACTCATTCTCTAATGTAGTGTCTGTGTCCTAAAGTCCGCGAATGCATTGCGTTGGTGACGTCACGTTCCCATTCTCTATAAATAGCCTAATTTAGAGATCACTTTTTTTTTTTTTTAACCGACAACCGACAACTTTGATCGGTTAACGTTGATACGGTCAACCATCGGTCAAACGGTCATCGGTTAACATCCCTAGTCACGATAAGCTGTTCGTCCGACTATATTGAGTAATTTTTACATAAAAAAAGCTTTTATTTCTCATATATTTCTCTCTTTTTGCCTCAAGTCCTTCCTGAAGAAGGTATTGTGTACACCAAGAAAAATGCACCTAACCACCATATTGAAACGATCAGTGGCAGGTTTCTGAGAGGCGGTGCATAAACGAGACAGGGAGCGATAGAGAGAAGTCGTTTCGAGGGGGAGGGAAGGTAACATATTTGATTAAAGATTATAAGGGTAAATACATTTTTAAAAATTAATGAAGTGCACAGTTACACTCACCTAAAGGATTATTAGGAACACCTGTTCAATTTCTCATTAATGCAATTATCTAATCAACCAATCACATGGCAGTTGCTTCAATGCATTTAGGGGTGTGGTCCTGGTCAAGACAATCTCCTTAACGGAAAGAAAGGAGATTTAAGCAATTTTGAAGATTCAGAATTTGGCGTAAACAGAATGAGAACATGGATCCATCATGCCTTGTTACCACTGTGCAGGCTGGTGGTGGTGGTGTAATGGTGTGGGGGATGTTTTCTTGGCACACTTTAGGCCCCTTAGTGCCTATTAAGCATCGTTTAAATGCCACGGCCTACCTGAGCATTGTTTCTGACCATGTCCATCCCTTTATGACCACCATGTGCCCATCCTCTGATGGCTACTTCCAGCAGGATAATGCCCCATGTCACAAAGCTCCAATCATTTCAAATTGGTTTCTTGAACATGACAATGAGTTCACTGGACTAAAATGGCCCCCACAGTCCCCAGATCTCAACCCAATAGAGCATCTTTGGGATGTGGTGGAACGGGAGCTTCGTGCCCTGGATGTGCATCCCACAAATCTCCATCAACTGCAAGATGCTATCCTATCAATATGGGCCAACATTTCTAAAGAATGCTTTCAGCACCTTGTTGAATCAATGCCACGTAGAATTAAGGCAGTTCTGAAGGTGAAAGGGGGTCAAACAAAGTATTAGTATGCTGTTCCTAATAATCCTTTAGGTGAGTGTAAATCAGTTATAGTAAACACTATAATATTAAACACAAAAATATGAATTGTATAATTTTTAATGCCGACTTTAAGGTTCACGGTCGTGACTCGTGTGTTGGAAGCAGGCGGTGAGTAAAACTGCTTCAAATGTCTTTGTGTTGTTAGTTATCGACTCGTTCATTCAAATGCGCTGCTATTCCATTGTTTTTCTGTGTAAACACACACTAGTCTGACGTGCAAAACCGTTACGCTTGCTACTGCTAACATTAAATCAAATACAAAAGTCCATAAACCAAATTCTATCCTCATAAACCATGAGTAAACACATACAAGTGTTGTAAAACTTGCGCATGACAAACCTCTATGCAAATATATAACGTTACAGTATACACGTTCTGCTGTAGTCGTCGTTCCTGCTCCTGTTCAGTTTCAGCCTCTAGATCTGATTCTGGATCATTTATGTGTGGTTGAATCTGATTGATAGTCATGGTTTATTTAGGATAACGTTTTCTTTTCCACGTTTAAGGATGTCACAGCTTTCAGACGCTCTCAACGCAAAAGCTGCGCGCGCTTGTGTCTCTTTAGCCCCGCCCACACAATACGCCTCCAGCCGCTCGTTTTTTTTCCGGAAAGACTCGGTACAGCGTATCTTTCTTTTATAAATATGATAAATCTAAAGACTTTTTGGAGATACGAAGGATGCAATTCTACTCTATAGGTACTCAAGATTGACATGAGATTGACTGAAACTGCAATTTCTTTGCACTAGTCATTCACACTCGCCTAGTGCACACTTCAGATAAACATAGTACGCACTAGTGTGAGAGACAGACAGGTCTCAGCTCTGCAGGCGGTCGGGTGCCGCACAAACAAACAAATCAAACGCCGTAAAGCAAACACTACGAGAAAGCCCTTAAAGCACCATTAATAGCTCATTACTCCGCTCAAATGAAACCCCACTCGCGCTATCAGCCTCTCCGAGCATATGAGCTTTTATGAAGCCTGACTGCTTATTCACTGCCGCTTTAGTCAGAGAATTTGATTTTGCAAACCTCGCTGTACTACAGCCGTGCTGGCACTTCCTGGGCAGGACCATTTGTGGCATACAGAAAAATCCCTGTGATCTCAATATTGTCATCCAGGGGTCCATGTCTCAAGAACGCCATCCTCATACCAGAGTTATTATAGTTAACCACACATTGGCCACACTGCTGCAAAAAGAGCTGCTGCATGACTGGAGTTAATAAGGGAAACTGTGAAATCCTGAGTAATGATTATCAGTTTAAACTAAAGGTTGGACTCAATAGTGTTCCTTACAACTTAGCAAAGACCCAGTGATCCATGGATATTGACATGCAGCCTGGAATCGTGTTTCCTAACATTTATGTGTGCCTGATTTTCGACGTCAGGGAAATACATAAAGCAACATTGCCTGTGGACGCTTTATATAAATACAATATAGGTAGATCTAAATCTGGGTGACCACTTGTATCAGTTATATACACCGATCAGGCATTATGACTAACAGGTGAAGTGAGTAACACTGATTATCTCCCGTTAGTGAGTGGGATATATTAGGCAGCAAGTGAACATTTCGTCCTCAGAGTTGATGTGTGTGAAGCAGGAGAAATGGGCAAGCGTAAGGATTTGAGCGAGTTTGACAAGGGCCAGATTGTGACGGCTAGACGACTGGGTCAGAGCATCTCCAGAACTGCAGCTCTTGTGGGGTGTTCCCCGTCTGCAGTGGTCAGTCTCTATCAAAAGTGGAAGGAACAGTGGAGAACCGGCCACAGGGTCATGGGCGGCCGAGGCTCATTGATGCACGTGGGGAGTGAAGGCTGGCCCGTGTGGTCCGATCAAACAGACGAGCTACTGGAGCTCAAACTGCTCAAGAAGTTAATGCTGGTTCTGATAGAAAGGGCTCAGAATACACAGAGCATCTCAGTTTGTTGTGTATGGGGCGGCACAGCCGCTGACCAGTCAGGGTGCCCATGCTGACCCCGGTCCACCACCCAAAGCACCAACAGTGGCACGTGAGCATCAGAACTGGACCACGGAGCAATGGAAGAAGGTGGCCTGGTCTGATGATCACGTGTTCTTCTACATCACGTGGATGGCCGGGTGTGTGCGTGGCTTACCTGGGGAACACATGGCACCAGGTGCACTATGGGAAGAAGGCAAGCCGGCGGAGGCAGTGATGCTTTGGGCAATGTTCTGCTGGGAAACCTTGGGTCCTCCATCCATGTGGATGTTACTTTGACACGCACCACCTACCTAAGCATTGCTGAGACCATGTCCAGCCTTTCATGGAAACGGTATTCCCTGGTGGCTGTGGCTCTTTCAGCAGATAATGCGCCGCCACAAAGCACAAATGCTTCAGGAATGGTTTGAGGAGCACAACAATGAGTTTGAGGCGTTGACTCGGCCTCCAGATTCCCCAGATCTCAGGACTTAAAGGATCTGCTGCTAACATCGTGGTGCCAGATTCCACGGCACACCTTCAGGGGTCTAGTGGAGTCCATGTCTCGACTGGTCAGGTAGCAAAAGGGAGATCAACACAATATTAGGTCATAATGTTATGCCTGATCGGTGTATCCAACTCTAAAACATGTATAGTTTTTGTCAGTGTTCATTTAAAAACACCCAATTATGCAGAATATAAGGTAGTAAAGTATTAATTGATGAGTTGTTAATACAAACTATAAAAAATACAATATATAGGGTATGATTTTACCCTAATAATTCAACATATTGACACTAAATGATAACTGCAAATCCATGTTTCGCTGCCTGGAGTTCAGTTGTTTCTGTGAACCGCAGCAATCCATTGGCTTCACTTTTCTGTAGCTGTCGGCAGTCTGTAAAAATACACCTCAGATCTCTTGTCAAATCTATTTGTACAGTCAATCTCAAAGCTCTTTCCCGCTTTAGATGTGTATTGTGTGTTTTTCGCAGCTGAAAACCAATCAGTGGGCGCAACCGCAGTCAATCCGGGCCGATGAAGACGTCACATGCATACAAAAAACTCATGTTGTAATGTGACGAATCGACAGGCTTTTAAAAAGCAAAACTGTGAGGCAGAGCAAGTTATTATATTTTGATTGAAGTTTATGAGGCCAAACATTTTGTCCTTTTGATGATGAGCATGAATCTTGCACAGCAAGTCTAGGACAGTGTATTCCTTCCTTCAAGCAGAAGGAACTGGATGAAATATTCTGAATGATATCAATCCACAGTGTGACTTGTGATGCCGCCTGGAATCATAATCACACCGTGTTTGTTCGTTTGGCCAGAGGAGAACTGAGCCGTGGTTTATTTCTCCATCCTGTCACCTGATGGAGTTTGGGTTTCTTGCCACTTGCTGGCTTGCTTAGTCGGGGACACTTAATATTCAGCAATATTATCGACTCGACTGCACTGACACTATTTGGTGAGGACTGAACTGAGCTGCACGATGACATCACTGTTTCTCCAGAGCTGAACTGAACTCATTCCACGATCGATGAACCGAAATGTACTGATCATTGATCATTACTTTCCTGTTCATTACTGTAAAGCTGCTTTGACACCATCTGTATTGTTTAAAGCACTATAAATAAAGGTTATAAAACAGCACCCTTAAACACTGCCTGATTCCCAGCAGCCCTGGTTTATTTGCACGGCTCCTAATGAGCATGTATTAGTAGGCTTATTTTGGCAGCAGCTTTGAGAAATGACTTTATTTGCTGGACAGCTGCCAGTCCTCTTCTCCAACACTAGCGCTCGCGTTCTGTCTCTGCCTCAGTCGCATCTCAGGGATGCGAAAATCACTGCATGCTAATAGTCACTGCATTAGAAAAACAGCATGCTAGCTCTGTAATGCATCATCACTGTCCGTAGCTAATATAAAACCAACACCTTTAAAGGGGCGGGTCTAAAGCTATTTCATGCATTCGGCCTTATTTACACTGTTATTGATTCTCATGATAAACATGGACAACATTTCAAAACACAGAGTATTTCTGTGCCGAACACACTCCTTCAGGATTCAAACAAGTTTTTTTTTTAATACGGCCCTGTGTGATGTCATAAAGGGCGGAATTACTTGTATGGGCACTTCTCCCGGATGAGCACACACACACACATCAAGAAGAGCGAGAGCAAGAGTGCGTCCATCAACGAGCTTCGTTCGGGTTACAGGAGCCGTCGGCCATTTTGTTTTTAGACCACGAAATGAACAATGTCACTAAAGAAGTGTGTGTGTGTGTGTGTGAGGGAAAGATCACCTTGTTCAGCTTCACAAATAACCCAGCGTTATGGGAACAGTGGATGCAGTTTGTGTTTCCGGAGTTCTGCGAGTGTGTGTGTGTGTGTTTGTTCCCAGTCATGAGTGGAAACCGCAGGCGTGAGTGAAACTGCATCAAATGTGTGTGTTTTGTTGGCAATCGGTGTGTAAGTGCATATAATGTGAACAACACCAACGTATAGAGAATTAGAGTTATCCAGGGATAATGCCATGATGTGTGTGTGTGTGTGTGTGTGTGTGTGTGTGTGTGTGTGTGTGTGTGTGTGTGTGTGTGTGTGTGTGTGTGTGTGTGTGTGTGTGTTTGTTTCTGGTCATGAGTGGAAACCGCAGGCGTGAGTGAAACTGATCAAATGTGTGTTTTGTTGGCAATCGTGTCTAAGTGCATATAATGTGAACAACACCAACGTACAGAGAATCGAGAGTTATCCGGGGATCATGCCATGATGTGTGTGTGTGTGTGCGCGCTCTCTTTAGCTCCGCCCACTGCACGCCTCCACAGACTCGGCTGTTTTCTGAAAGAATCGGTACAGTGTATCTGTCTTTAATAAATCTGATAAACGAAAGACTCTTGGGAGATATGAAGGATTAACACTACTCTATAGATACTCAAGATCAACATGAGACTGGCAGAAACTGTGTGTGTGTGTGTGTGTGTGTGTGTGTGTTATGTACCCTTTAAATGCTCTAACCGGGTATGACGGTAAAGAAAAATAGCGATATAGTGATAAATATGATCAAAGACTTTATATATAGGAAGATGGTGCACTCTGATTGCTTAAGAATGTGAGAAAGTGCCACGCCCATATGGTGAATAAGCCCCGCCTTCAAAATGAAAGAGCCAATCGTTGATTAGTAAAGTCGTCGCAGCACTGCAGCTGCCGTTAGAAACTCCAGTTGCTATAGAAACAGGCATTGTTCTGAGACGCGCGTTTAGGACACGCATTAGCTTCGTCCAGGCTGAAAAATGCAGTTTTGTCTGATCGGGCCTTATGTTGTCAGATTTCATTGGCGGTTGGCGAACCATTTTTACGAATTTGATGTTTCCCCATTCAAAGAGATGCACTTGCATGCCCAAGAGGCGTTTCAAAGATGGCCGCCGAGCGAAAGGACTTGTCTTCAAGTCTTAAAGGGACTTTGATATCCCTATTATGAGTTTCTTTCCAAACTAAATGTGACCAGGACCAGCAACAAGGCATTTCTGGTCACTAGTTTTCTATTTATGGAAACACACAGGGGAAACTCCACCCACGGTGACATCCCATTGGTTTAAAAACATGGTTTTAAGCCAATTATGTTGGTTTGCCTGTTGAAAACTAACTGCCAGTTAAATGCTACGGTTGATTATATTCTGTTCTCTAGATATGACTCTGGTCTTTCCCTAAATGTAAATTTTATCCACTCATTTAATTTTCCACCAGATGAAAATCTGGCTCAGGGCTCCAGACTAATTTGAGAGCAGTGGCACCAGCGCTGGAGGAAAATTTATCATAAAGTTATTTTAATCAATGTGACCATCTGATCATCTGCATCTGATCACTTGGTAAATAAACAATGAGCGACCACTTAATATCTAAGACCCTAACTTAAGATATTATAGTGATTCTTGACTTGGAAAACACCACTAAATATGTTCAAATTGGCTGTGATGTAGCTTTGCACGGTATTTGATTGGTTGAAGGTGTTAGCACACATGTCATATTCTCCATGTTTGAGTGTCCCCAAGTGTTCCCCAGTACCTCAGATCTCAGATGGATGGTGGCGGAGGGATCCAGACAGGCTCCGGGCTGCACAGTACTCACTGGCTCAAACACAGCAGTATTTTAAAGCCATTACTCCTCCACACTTTCGCTGGGAGGAGAGAAAATGAAAACCAATCACCCTTGAGCACATTACAGACTTCAGTCAGCTCAGCCTCTCTTGTGTCCTCTTTATCTAACCAATAAATCTCTCTCACCGCAGCACAATACTGTCATTCACACACAACACTGTCCTCATGTCAAGTGTTTATGCGCAGTAATGTAATACCAAACCTCTCTCAGGACATAAAACGACAGACACAGGATTCACAATCATACACAACATCAAAATAAAAAGGAATATTCTGGGTTTAAGTCAAAATGAAATGAAAACCTATCATATAAACTTTCTTAATACATGTTCCTGCTGTTGTTGTGAATGAATCAGAGCATGTGTTGTCGAAATGTTTGCGTGTTCATATAGTGCTGTTCGTTCCCCATCCCCTATATAGCGCACTGTCTGATCGTTCCCCATCCCCTATATAGTGCACTGTCTGATCGTTCCCCATCCCCTATATAGTGCACTGTCTGATCGTTCCCCATCCCCTATATAGTGCACTGTCTGATCATTCCCCATCCCCTATATACTGCACTGTCTGATCATTCCCTATCCCCTATATAGTGCACTGTCTGATCATTCCCCATCCCCTATATAGTGCACTGTCTGATCCTTCCCCATCCCCTATATAGTGCACTGTCTGATCATTCCCTATCCCCTATATAGTGCACTGTCTGATCATTCCCTATCCCCTATATAGTGCACTGTCTGATCATTCCCTATCCCATATATATAGTGCACTGTCTGATCGTTCCTATCCCCTATATAGTGCACTGTCTGATCGTTCCCCATACCCTATATAGTGCACAGTCTGATCGTTCCCTATCCCCTATATAGTGCACTGTCTGATCGTTCCCCATCCCCTATATAGTGCACTGTCTGATCGTTCCCCATCCCCTATATAGTGCACTGTCTGATCGTTCCCTATCCCCTATATAGTGCACTGTCTGATCGTTCCCCATCCCCTATATAGTGCACTGTCTGATCGTTCCCTATCCCCTATATAGTGCACTGTCTGATCGTTCCCCATCCCCTATATAGTGCACTGTCTGATCGTTCCCCATCCCCTATATAGTGCACTGTCTGATCGTTCCCTATCCCCTATATAGTGCACTGTCTGATCGTTCCCCATCCCCTATATAGTGCACTGTCTGATCGTTCCCCATCCCCTATATAGTGCACTGTCTGATCGTTCCCTATCCCCTATATAGTGCACTGTCTGATCGTTCCTATCCCCTATATAGTGCACTGTCTGATCGTTCCTATCCCCTATATAGTGCACTGTCTGATCGTTCCTATCCCCTATATAGTGCACTGTCTGATCGTTCCTATCCCCTATAGTGCACTGTCTGATCGTTCCTATCCCCTATATAGTGCACTGTCTGATCGTTCCCCATCCCCTATATAGTGCACTGTCTGATCGTTCCCTATCCCCTATATAGTGCACTTTCTGATGGTTCCCTATCCCCTATATAGTGCACTGTCTGATGGTTACCTATCCCCTATATAGTGCACTGTCTGATCGTTCCCTATCCCCTATATAGTGCACTGTCTGATGGTTCCCTATCCCCTATATAGTGCACTGTCTGATCGTTCCTATCCCCTATATAGTGCACTGTCTGATCGTTCCTATCCCCTATAGTGCACTGTCTGATCGTTCCTATCCCCTATATAGTGCACTGTCTGATCGTTCCCCATCCCCTATATAGTGCACTGTCTGATCGTTCCCTATCCCCTATATAGTGCACTGTCTGATGGTTCCCTATCCCCTATATAGTGCACTGTCTGATGGTTCCCTATCCCCTATATAGTGCACTGTCTGATCGTTCACAGCCGTGTTTGACCTCACCCGACGTTGCTTCATTATAGATGTAAAATAGTTTAGTTTTTAAATGGTAGTTTAACTCCTCTAATTTATGAATCGCTTGTGGCTTGGAAAGCTACAGTTTTAGAGCAGCTAACATATGTCAGGATTATACGTTCAAAACACTGATAGTTGCATACATCAAATGTTTACTGCCTGAGCTGTGTGTGTGTCATTGTGTTGGTTTGAGCGCATCAAAACCGATGCATCAAGGGACGCGTCAAATCGATCGTCTACAGCACAGATGCGGTGATTCCTTTAAGACTAGCAAGACAGGGGTGAAGGAAACAATGGCATCACCCTCTCACCCGGTTTTGGCTCGTCTGCCAACTGGGACGCTGGGAAATTATGCAAATGAGCGGATGTGCAAATGTGAGGTATTTAATATACAGTATGCATAATTGATGAGGGCCGAGGAGGAGAGCGAGGATAATTGAGGTGCGGTTTGTGAATAGCTGAGAACTTCTCTGTTCGGCATTTGATGAACAAAAAGATTCAAGGCTGATTTTCATACGCCGGGAACACAGAGAGAGAGAGACGCACGCATTAGAGGGACACGAGAGCCGGCGAGCGGCGCGCACAGAGCAAAAGCAGCCTATTAATTCATTACAGCTGACTCATTACTGACCTGCCCGCTTCCATTTAAACTCCGCTGTGTCAGACACGGGCCTGGTGGTAAAGGTTAAGCCACTCAAAATGTGATGTGTCCTGTAAGAGTGTGTTTGAGGAGGACGGGCGAGATGAGCTGGATAAGGTGTCAGGTTAATAGTGGATCGAGTGTGCCGTGTTATGACTGCTGCAGGTCATGCATACAATGATCAGCTCAAAACTCCATTCCAGGGATTATCTGTCATCAGGCCAGGCTGATCCCAAAACCCTCAGCCGGGTTTTCCGAGGACATTGACGGCTTTCTGTGCTAGACAATGGAGACTTCCTCCAAACAAAAACATCTGTGAGTTACGGTACGAGCTGCTGTGCACTTCCAGTTCTGAGGAAGTGGGTAAAAATTCAGGATGGTTAAAGCAAACGTTGTAGGTTCAAGCCCACAAATGTGCACTTTTCTCCTGTATTAGGTCACACTGCGAATGCATCTTTACACTGTAGATTTAAATATTCCTGGTTTAATCGACAGCACTTGTGGCATAATGTTGATTAACACAAAAAAATTGTTTGACTCGCCATTTGTTTCCTTTACAAAAAAGTAAAAATCGTTCCCTATCCCCTATATAGTGCACTGTCTGATGGTTCCCTATCCCCTATATAGTGCACTGTCTGATCGTTCCTATCCCCTATATAGTGCACTGTCTGATGGTTCCCTATCCCCTATATAGTGCACTGTCTGATGGTTCCCTATCCCCTATATAGTGCACTGTCTGATCGTTCGTATCCCCTATATAGTGCACTGTCCGATCGTTCCCTATCCTCTATATAGTGCACTGTCTGATCGTTCGTATCCCCTATATAGTGCACTGTCTGATCATTCCCTATCCTCTATATAGTGCACTGTCTGATCATTCCTATCCCCTATATAGTGCACTGTCTGATCATTCCCTATCCTCTATATAGTGCACTGTCTGATCGTTCCCTATCCTCTATATAGTGCACTGTCTGATCGTTCCCTATCCTCTATATAGTGCACTGTCTGATCGTTCCCTATCCTCTATATAGTGCACTGTCTGATCATTCCTATCCCCTATATAGTGCACTGTCTGATCGATCATTCCCTATTCTTTATATAGTGCACTGTCTGATCGTTCCCTATCCTCTATATAGTGCACTGTCTGATCGATCATTCCCTATCCCCTATATAGTGCACTGTCTGATCGATCATTCCCTATCCTCTATATAGTGCACTGTCTGATCGTTCCCTATCCTCTATATAGTGCACTGTCTGATCATTCCTATCCCCTATATAGTGCACTGTCTGATCATTCCCTATCCTCTATATAGTGCACTGTCTGATCGTTCCCTATCCTCTATATAGTGCACTGTCTGATCATTCCTATCCCCTATATAGTGCACTGTCTGATCATTCCCTATCCTCTATATAGTGCACTGTCTGATCGTTCCCTATCCTCTATATAGTGCACTGTCTGATCATTCCTATCCCCTATATAGTGCACTGTCTGATCGTTCCCTATCCTCTATATAGTGCACTGTCTGATCGTTCCCTATCCTCTATATAGTGCACTGTCTGATCATTCCTATCCCCTATATAGTGCACTGTCTGATCGATCATTCCCTATCCTCTATATAGTGCACTGTCTGATGGTTCCCTATCCCCTATATAGTGCACTGTCTGATGGTTCCCTATCCCCTATATAGTGCACTGTCTGATGGTTCCCTATCCCCTATATAGTGCACTGTCTGATGGTTCCCTATCCCCTATATAGATCACAGTCTGAAGGTTCCCTATCCCCTATATAGAGCACAGTCGGATGGTTCCCTATCCCCTATAAAGTGCACTGTCTGATTATTCCCAATCCCCTATATAGTGCACTGTCTGATGGTTCCCTATCCCCTATATAGTGCACAGTCTGATGGTTCCCTATCCCCTATATAGTGCACTGTCTGATGGCTCCCGATAGTGCCCTGTCTGATGGTTCCCTATCCCCTATATAGAGCACAGTCTGATGGTTCCCTATCCCCTATATAGTGCACTGTCTGATGGTTCCCTATCCCCTATATAGTGCCCTGTCTGATGGTTCCCTATCCCCTATATAGAGCACAGTCTGATGGTTCCCTATCCCCTATATAGAGCACAGTCTGATGGTTCCCTATCCCCTATATAGTGCACTGTCTGATGGTTCCCGATGCCCTATATAGAGCACAGTCTGATGGTTCCCTATCCCCTATATAGAGCACAGTCTGATGGTTCCCGATGCCCTATATAGAACACAGTCTGATCGTTCCCTATCCCCTATATAGTGCACTGTCTGATGGTTCCCTATCCCCTATATAGAGCACAGTCTGATGGTTCCCGATGCCCTATATAGAACACAGTCTGATCGTTCCCTATCCCCTATATAGTGCACAGTCTGATGGTTCCCTATCCCCTATATAGTGCACTGTCTGATGGTTCCCGATGCCCTATATAGAGCACAGTCTGATGGTTCCCTATCCCCTATATAGAGCACAGTCTGATGGTTCCCGATGCCCTATATAGAACACAGTCTGATCGTTCCCTATCCCCTATATAGTGCACTGTCTGATGGTTCCCTATCCCCTATATAATGCACTGTCTGATGGTTCCCTATCCCCTATATAGTGCACTGTCTGATGGTTCCCTATCCCCTATATAGTGCACTGTCTGATGGTTCCCTATCCCCTATATAGTGCACTGTCTGATCGTTCCCTTCCCCACAGATTTAAGAATGTGTAGACTGGGAAAACAAGAGTGTAAAGACACTTAAGTTGCTTTTAATAAAGTGTCTGCTAATATCGTTAAACATGAGCTCTCGCAACTCAATGGCAAGAGTTTTTTACCTTTGCTGTGTCCTCTGAAATCTCATTTGGCACTGAATATTCATCTCTAAAGTGACGCATCGCATATTTGCGCCGTGAGATGAGAGAAACAGAGAAAGAGAATAAGAGGACAGTGAAAATAACGAAGAGGAACAACTCCAAAAAGCAAACGCTTTATCTCCTCTCTGCTCTTTCTCTTTTCCCATTTTCTCTATCGCTCCCGATCTTAATGAGTACCACGGTCGTCCATCCTACAGCGGCCGTACGTCACCACTCGACGAGGATGGGAGGGAGACGGGACACGGAAGACACAACTCAGCAACAATGACTACACGAGTCCATGCACAAACACACACTACACTCTGCAGCTCTTTTTCAAGGGCACCGTTAGAAGAAGCTCCAGCAAAACGGGCGCTTTTATGCAGCCGTCTGTTCTCTGGGAAGAATGAAAACAGTATGAAAACACCCTCAGGAAAGGAAAAATCACAAATGAGTTCTCTTTAACATCTCGATTTATTCTCCGGGACTTAATCTCTGGTGTTGCATAAGAAAAACACCCTCATAATCTCACGCATGTCTTCTCTGTTTAGGAAAATTGAAACATTTATTCTAGCAAAAAGCATTTTCTCCCCTCTTTAAACGTCTGACTCGTGTTGTCTGATGTTGGTGTGCGTGTATACATGCCGTCTAGACGGCAACGCTCTGTGGTGCATCTCAAAAACACAGATTTGTATTTTCGATGTGTGCAAAGTCGGCACGCAACACCACACCTCTGACCTTCTCAAGCACAGACGTCATCGGTGTTTGACAGCGGGATACACAACAACATGCGCTGTAGTTCAAGCTACAGTTCAAATATATTTGTAAAGTGTTTTTCACAATACACAGCTTTACAGAAAGTTATACTACCATCTCTATAACGACTCAAGCTTTAGGGCCAGGCAATATGACGATTTAAAACTTAGACCAGGGTATTTTGTATTTATAGTGTTGTCCAGCACATTTATCAGTGCAAAAATGACACGGCTGAGCGTTCAAAGCAATCGAAAGATTTAAATATTAGTCGTTTTAAATATTAGTCAGTTTGTTCGCTTAAGAGATTTAAATATTAGTAGTTTGTTCGTTTAAGCGATTAAAATATTAGTCGGTTTGTTCGCTTACGAGATTTAAATATTAGTCGTTTTAAATATTAGTCGGTTTGTTCGCTTACGAGATTTAAATATTAGTAGTTTGTTTGCTTAGATTGAAATATTAGTCGGTTTGTTTGCTTAGATTGAAATATTAGTCGGTTTGTTCACTTAAGAGATTGAAATATTAGTCGGTTTGTTCGCTTAAGAGATTTAAATATTAGTCGGTTTGTTCGCTTAAGAGATTTAAATATTAGTCGGTTTGTTCGCTTACGAGATTTAAATATTAGTCGGTTTTAAATATTAGTCGGTTTGTTCGCTTACGAGATTTAAATATTAGTAGTTTGTTTGCTTACGAGATTTAAATATTAGTCGGTTTGTTTGCTTAAGAGATTGAAATATTAGTCGGTTTTAATTATTAGTCGGTTTGTTTGCTTAAGAGATTGAAATATTAGTCGGTTTGTTTGCTTGAGAAATTGAAATATTAGTCGGTTTGTTCGCTTAAGGGATTTAAATATTAGTCGGTTTTAAATATTAGTCGGTTTGTTCGCTTAAGAGATTTAAATATTAGTCGGTTTTAAATATTAGTCGGTTTGTTCGCTTAAGAGATTGAAATATTAGTCGGTTTTAAATATTAGTCGGTTTGTTCGCTTAAGAGATTTAAATATTAGTCGGTTTTAAATATTAGTCGGTTTGTTCGCTTAAGAGATTTAAATATTAGTCGTTTGTTCGCTTAAGAGATTGAAATATTAGTCGGTTTGTTTGCTTAAGAGATTGAAATATTAGTAGTTTGTTCGCTTAAGAGATTGAAATATTAGTAGTTTGTTTGCTTAAGAGATTGAAATATTAGTCGGTTTGTTTGCTTGAGAGATTTAAATATTAGTCGGTTTGTTCGCTTAAGAGATTTAAATATTAGTCGGTTTTAATTATTAGTCGGTTTGTTCGCTTACGAGATTGAAATATTAGTAGTTTGTTCGCTTAAGAGATTGAAATATTAGTCGGTTTGTTTGCTTAAGAGATTTAAATATTAGTCGGTTTGTTTGCTTAAGAGATTTAAAAATTAGTAGTTTGTTCGCTTAAGAGATTGAAATATTAGTCGGTTTGTTTGCTTAAGAGATTTAAATATCAGTCCGTTTGTTCGCTTACGAGATTTAAATATTAGTCCGTTTGTTCGCTTACGAGATTTAAATATTAGTCGGTTTTAAATATTAGTTGGTTTGTTCGCTTACGAGATTGAAATATTAGTAGTTTGTTTGCTTAAGAGATTTAAATATTAGTAGTTTGTTTGCTTAAGAGATTTAAATATTAGTCGGTTTGTTCGCTTACGAGATTTAAATATTAGTCGGTTTGTTCGCTTACGAGATTTAAATATTAGTCGGTTTTAAATATTAGTCGGTTTGTTCGCTTACGAGATTTAAATATTAGTCCGTTTGTTCGCTTACGAGATTTAAATATTAGTAGTTTGTTTGCTTAAGAGATTGAAATATTAGTCGGTTTGTTTGCTTGAGAGATTGAAATATTAGTCGGTTTGTTTGTTTAAGAGATTGAAATATTAGTCGGTTTGTTTGCTTGAGAGATTGAAATATTAGTCGGTTTGTTTGCTTGAGAGATTGAAATATTACTCGGTTTGTTTGTTTAAGAGATTGAAATATTAGTCGGTTTGTTTGTTTAAGAGATTGAAATATTAGTCGGTTTGTTTGTTTAAGAGATTGAAATATTAGTCGGTTTGTTTGTTTAAGAGATTGAAATATTACTCGGTTTGTTTGTTTAAGAGATTGAAATATTAGTCGGTTTGTTTGCTTGAGAGATTGAAATATTAGTCGGTTTGTTTGCTTGAGAGATTGAAATATTACTCGGTTTGTTTGTTTAAGAGATTGAAATATTAGTCGGTTTGTTTGCTTGAGAGATTGAAATATTACTCGGTTTGTTTGTTTAAGAGATTGAAATATTAGTCGGTTTGTTTGCTTGAGAGATTGAAATATTACTCGGTTTGTTTGTTTAAGAGATTGAAATATTAGTCGGTTTGTTTGCTTGAGAGATTGAAATATTAGTCGGTTTGTTTGCTTGAGAGATTGAAATATTAGTCGGTTTGTTTGCTTGAGAGATTGAAATATTAGTCGGTTTGTTTGTTTAAGAGATTGAAATATTAGTCGGTTTGTTTGCTTGAGAGATTGAAATATTACTCGGTTTGTTTGTTTAAGAGATTGAAATATTAGTCGGTTTGTTTGCTTGAGAGATTGAAATATTAGTCGGTTTGTTTGCTTGAGAGATTGAAATATTAGTCGGTTTGTTTGCTTGAGAGATTGAAATATTAGTCGGTTTGTTTGTTTAAGAGATTGAAATATTACTCGGTTTGTTTGTTTAAGAGATTGAAATATTAGTCGGTTTGTTTGCTTGAGAGATTGAAATATTAGTCGGTTTGTTTGCTTGAGAGATTGAAATATTAGTTGGTTTGTTTGCTTGAGAGATTGAAATATTAGTCGGTTTGTTTGCTTGAGAGATTTAAATATTAGTCGGTTTGTTTGCTTAAGAGATTGAAATATTAGTCGGTTTTAAATATTAGTCGGTTTTAAATATTAGTCGGTTTGTTTGTTTAAGAGATTGAAATATTAGTCGGTTTGTTCGCTTACGAGATTGAAATATTAGTAGTTTGTTCGCTTACGAGATTGAAATATTAGTCGGTTTGTTCGCTTACGAGATTGAAATATTAGTCGGGTTTAAATATTAGTCGGTTTTAAATATTAGTCGGTTTGTTTGTTTAAGAGATTGAAATATTAGTCGGTTTGTTCGCTTACGAGATTGAAATATTAGTCGGTTTTAAATATTAGTCGGTTTTAAATATTAGTCGGTTTGTTTGCTTAAGAGATTGAAATATTAGTCGGTTTGTTCGCTTAAGAGATTGAAATATTAGTTGGTTTGTTCGTTTAAGTGATTTAAATATTAGTCGATTTGTTCATTTAAGTGATTTAAACATTAGTCGGTTTGTTCGCTTAAGAGATTTAAATATTGGTAATTTTGTTTGCTTAAGAGAATTAAATATTGGTTGGTTTTGTTTTAATTGAAAGTAAGCAATTCTCAAAAAGTATTGAAAATATAAACGGATGTTGCAGGTGAAATGTCGAAGTTATATCTAACTACTGGGATAACTGCACATCTGATTCAACAACACAAAAATTTTACAATAAATCAATCGCCCACTTAAGGACTGAGGTTTGTTAACGGCACAGTAACATGGGCCGCTTCTGCTTTTGTGATCTTGCGAAGAGTCTGGCCTAACAAACAAACTGCTTAAAACACTGGTTACAGTAATGGGAGTGTTAATTAAGGTTGTCGATATGTTCATAGAAGTAGCTAATGAGTTGGTAAAGTTATAGGTGGTGGGTGTAATATATATTAATGGAGTAGAACAAGAAAAACAGGGCTATTTAAGCAGATTTCCATTTCAGAGGGTACTCTCTATCACCGGTCGTGGGCAGTTGGACAGACGATTAGACCCTGTGGAGACAAACACACACACACACACACGCTCGAGTGTGTGGACCTCATTGCAATGCATTATGTGGAGCCAGGCTGCAGCAGAAGCGAAACCCACTGCTAACCAGCATGCTGTCGGGATGTAATAGCTCAAACTACAGCATTACCCCTCGAGACAAACATACACACAACCGCTGTCTCTTGATGTGTTGTGCTTTTACATACATTGCAACACTGAAATTATGACAACATGTCAGATCTACATGATCAAATGTGTTACTGACCTTCTTCACGTTGAAATGCATGTTAATAAAAAGGACCGTTATCCATGAATCTGCTGGGGAAATGGCGCCTGTCCTCGTCAAATTACCTATAACCACATAGAAATGTTAGAAAATGCTTATGAAAAACTACATTGGCTCTAAAAACATTTTAAGTGGACCTCGGGGGGAAAAATTAAACACAGCCTAACTGTCGAGTTGTAAAACTTACACAAAAACCTACTTTGAGATATTGTTAAACAATGGTATATGCATCTGTCAAAGCATTATTTCAACATAATCGTGTTTAGCAGCTAAATTTGTGGTGAAAAACTTTACCCATGATGCTGTGAAGTCAAACAGCTGTTTTAAATTGTAGTAATATTTCACAATATTACTGTTTTCAATTGAATACATGCAGCCTTGATGAGAATAAGAGACTTTAAAAACATTTTAAAAAATCGTAATTATTCCAAACTACAATCACAAAAACACACACCTCCACTCAGTCAGCGTCTGCCTGCCAAGATCTCTGTGTGATACTCTCTAGGGTATACGCCTTCGTTCATTCTCACCCATCCCCAGCGCCATTGTATCGCCTTGTTTTCCAACGTCTTCATCTGAGCTCCCTTGGACTCCTTGTTCCCTGATCAAAAGATACCATTATTATTGTATTGCATCATCTGCCATTACACTGTCAATTCTGATATACTCACCTGTTGCATCGTGTTTCAATTGGTTGCATCGTGTTGCATTTGGGTTCACTGCTACTCTCTGAGTCTGGATCATCATCACAGAAGGCCAGACCAAACCCCCATGAGCCCAGCAGGATCCCCACCACCGGACCCCTTCAAAGAATTAGTTGACACCCTCTGCTGTACCCTTACGATACCAATATCCACTTCCATCTCACCTGAGACTTCCATAACTCCCACCAGCTCTCTGTCACCACCTATCTGCGCCACTAGCACCTAACTCTGGCTCAGCGAAGGACTGCAGTGACTTTCTTCTCCAGTGTTCTCTCGCCCTTGAGATGCAGACGTATCGCTTCCCCACTGAACGTGCTAAGATCTCCTTTGTCCTGTCTCTACTCACCGGGATAGGGCTGCAATGGGCAATATGGCATCAGCGGGCCAAGCCATCCAGTCCCTCAAGAACTTCATCCAGGAACTTCATCCTTCACTATTACTGACTATGCTTTGAAGTTGCACACTCTATCGGCCACAAGAGGATGGAATGAGCCAGAGCTACTATCAACCTACTGTCAAGGACTCCAACCGGCATTGCAGCTGCATCTCTCTACTTATGGTGATGATTCAATGGGATATTTCATCCAACTGTCCATCTGAGAGTTGCCTTCAACATTCAACCACCAATCCCCAATCACCGGCTTTCCAGGATCAAGCATTCCGACTATCAACGTCGGCCGACTCAGCGACCGTTCCGGTACTGTGGTGCATTCAAATTCCTCTGCTGAGTTATGTAACCAGCCTTCTGTCAGTTCCTCTCCATTTAATGACCTGATTCTGGAGAATTTCATCTCCAATGTGATCTCCTACATCATCTGTGCCCATCAAGAAACCACTTCCTCTGGCTGTTAACTCCATTACCATTGAAGCACCAAAAAGCACACAACCTGTGGAAATCCCCTTGCATTATACTTACTTCCAGGACGTCTTCTACCCCCAACAAGCCTCACAATTACTACCACATAGACCATGGGATTGTGCAATTGACCACTTACCGGGTTAGCCAATGCCCTGAGGAAAGATCTATCCACTTTCCTTTCCCTACCAGGTAAAAGGACAGCAAGGCTACATCTGTCCATCCACATGTCAAGTCAAGTCAAGTCAAGTCAGCTTTATTTATATAGCGCTTTTAACAATGCAGATTGTTTCAAAGCAGTGTTTAACAGGAAAATAGTGCAGCATAATTTTATTCAGCCGTATAGCCGTTCTGGAGAAAACGGTGATGTCATCAGTTCATTTCAATTATCATACAGTGACAGTGTGGGCTTTAGATCAGTAATTAGATCAGTAACTTAGTTTATATCGTTAATTTAGTTTAATAATTAGATTTATTTGGATATTTAGTTGAAAAATGTAGTGTCCCCAACTAAATTGGGGCAAGCCAGCAAGCCAGAGGCGACAGCGGCAAGGAAACCAAAACCCCATCAGGTGACCTAATGGAGAAAAATAAACCTTGGGAGAAACCAGGCTCAGTCGGGGTGCCAGATCTCCTCTGGCCAATTAACAAACAGCGTATGATTATTATTCTGACAACTTTACAGGTCAGAGGTCATAATAGATCCGGATATTCGAAAGATCGGAGGCAACACGCTGGAGACGGGCCGACCGAGGATGACTCGTCGATCAAACAACCACTAAATAGGAATAATCGAAACATCGTAGTCATCACGCCAGACGGAGACGGGTCCATCGAGGATGATGTGTCGATTAAATAATTATTAAATAGGAATAATCGGAGTTATCATGCCGGAGATGGGTTTATTCAGGATGCCGTATTGATGAAACAATTATTAAAGTGCAAAATTCGAAGGATCGGAGGCATCACGCCGGAGACGGGTTTATTGAGGATGCCGTGTCAATGAGGCAATTCCAGGGGGAGTCTAATTGACACAGTCTCTGCAGACACTTCAGCGTCATGCGTTGGTCACATCACCTGCTGCTTTGAGCTTTTTTAAATGGTCCCTTCAAACCGCATTGTGCCTGCATCTCTCCACTTATGATGAATTAAAAGGACTTGAACGTTTCATCCAACTCTTCATCCTCTGTGAAAATTCAGCCTCTACCACTCTGGCTGCTAGTCTCCAATCACCAGCTCTCCAGAACCAGGCAGCGAATAGATGCATTCTGGCTATCTCCAGCAGAGCACCAACGATGTGGTGCATTCGACCTCCACGTCTACTGGTGAGTTAATTTCCTCTGCATTTAATTACCTGCTTCTGGAGAATTCCACCGCTGATGTGATTCTGGGACACTCTTGGCTTATCCATCACTCTCCTGTTATCTCCTGGTCCACCGGAGACGTCCTGAAGTGCGGCGAGTAAAAGGACAGGGAGGCTCTTCAGCAAGGCTTCATCCATCCATCCACATCACCTGCTGCGTTGAGCTTCTTCTTCATCGCTTAAAAGGTCTCTTTACCATCACAAAACCGATAAACCCAGTCACATACCAACTGCAACTCCGACCTCACTACCGCATTCATTCCACGTTCCTTGTCTCTCTCCTGAAGCCTCACCATCCTGGTCTGGCTGACTGGAAGTACAGAGTACCTACCGTCAAGGACTCGAACCAGCATTGCAGCTGCATCTCTCAACTTATGATGATCCAATGGGACTTGAACAGACGAGTCACTCATCAAATGAAACACTCCCTCGATGAAAATCCAGCCTTGCAGCCTCCGCCACTCAACTGCCCGTCCCAAATCACCAGCTCACCAGAACCAAACAGCGAACCTATGCAAATAAACGCATTCTGGTTATCTCTGGCAAAGTGCCAACGACAGCTGACCCAGTGACTGTGTCTGTACTGTGATGTGGTGCATTCGATCTCTCCGCGGCCACTGGTGAGTTATGCAACAAGTCCTAATTTCCATTTAATTACCTGCTTCTGGAGAAATACACTGCCTCCTTCCTGAAGCCTCTCCATCCTCCACTGTAATCTCCCTCCACATAGCCTGATCCAGCTGACGATTGGTGGAATGAGCCAGTGCTACTGACTACCTACCATCAAAGACTCGAACCGGCATTGTGGACGCATCTCTCCACCTATGATGATTCAATGGGACTTGAACAGGGAGCTTTTTCTTTGTCGCTAAAAAGTATCAGAGGCGTCTTGAAGTGGGGCTCACAATGTTTTCTGGCTGTTTCCCAACTCTGCTAGACTGGGTAAAACCAACCTGATCTGCCAGCGATTTGATTTCGCCCTGCAACTCAGTCTGGAAACCTGTACATTAATTGATTAATTGACTGTTTCCCAACTCTGCCATTTCCTACGTCGTCCATACCCATCAAGAAACCTCTTCCTCTGGCTGTTAACTCCATTACCATCTAGAGGCCCAAGGGCACAACGTCTTTGGAAATCCCAACTTACACATCTTCTGCCCCCAATGAGCCTCACAATTACCACCACATAGACAATGGGATTGTGCAATTGACCTCTTACCAGGTGAGCCAGTGACCTGCGGAAAGATCTATCCACTTTCCCTACCCAAGTAAAAGGACACGTAGACTCTTCATCAAGGCTACATCCGTCCATCCACATCACCTGCTGCTTTGAGCTTTTTCTTTGTCGCAAAAAAGGATGGAGGGTTGAAGCTCTGCATCAATTACTGGTCCCTTCACCATCACAAAACAGATAAACCTAGTCACATAGAAACTGCAATTCCCACCTCACTACCGCATTAATTCCACGTTCCATGTCTCCCTCCTGAAGCCTCGCCATCCACCTCTGTAATCTCCCTCCACATAGCCTGGTTTAGCTGACGAATGGTGGAATTTGCCGGTGCTACCGACTACCTACCGTCAAGGACTCGAACTGGCATTGTGACTGCATCACCACTTATGATGAATAAATGTGACTTAATCCCACTCTCCATCCAAGCTTACCCTGTCACTAGGTCTGTACTGTTGTGTGGTGCATTTGACCTCTGCGTCCACTGCTGAGTAACGCAACCAGCCCTAATTTTCTCTCCATTTAAATACATGGTTCTGGAGAACTCCACCACTGATGTGATTGTGGGGAAACCTTGACTCATCCATCACTCTCCCGTTATCCGCTGGTCTACCTGAAGTGGGACTCACAATGTTTCCCTGGTTGTTTCCCAACTCAAACAGTTCCTACCTCATCCGTGCCCATTAAGAAACCACTTACTCTGGCTGTTAACTCCACTACCATCAAGAGGCCCAAGGGCACAACGTCTTTGAAAATCCCATCAAATTATAGCCACTACAGGACGTCTTCTACCCCTAACGAGCCTAACCACCACACAGACAATGGGATGTGGCCTCTTACCTGGTGAGAAAAAGATCTATCCACTTTCCCTACCCAAGTAAAATGACATGGAGGCTCTACAGCAAGACTACATCCATCCATCAACATCACCGGCTGATTTGAGCCTTTTCTTCATGGAAAAAAATTGAGTTTTGAGTCCCATCAGTCCCATGCATCATTTAACTGGTCCCTTCACCATCACAAAACAGAGAAACCCAGTCACATACCAACTGCAACTCCCACCTCACTACCACATTCATTCCACGTTGCATGTCTTCCTCCTGAAACCTCGCCATCCACCTCTGTAATCTCCTTCCAAATAGCCTGGTTTAGCTGACGACTGGTGGAATTTGCCAGGGCTGTTTCCCAACTCAACCTCGTCCTACCTTATCCGTGCCCATGTGATTCTGGGGCTCCCACGTTCCATGTCTCCCTCATGAAGCCTCACCATCCTCGTCTTTAATCTTCATCCACATAGCCTGGTCCAGCTGATGACCAATGGAATGAGTCAGTGCTACCGACTACCTACCGCCAAGGACTCGAACTGGCATTTTGGCTGCATCTCTCCACTTATGATGATTCAATGAGACTTGAACGTTTTATCCAACTCTCCATCCGAGTCGCTCATCACATGAAACACACCCAGGATTGCAGCCTCTGCTAGTTCCCAATCACCAGCTATCCAGAACCAGGCAGCAAACCCATGCAAACAGATGCATTTTGGCTATCAACAGCTGGCTGTTTCCCAACTAAACCTCTTACTACATCATCTGTGCTTGTCAAGAAAACACTTACTCTGGCTGTTAACTCCACTACCATTGAGAAGCCCAAGAGCACAAAGTCTTTAGAAATCACATTATGTTATGGCCACTTGCAGGACGTTACAGAGATAGTGCCTTGCAGAAAGATCCACTTTCCTTACCTGAGCAAAAGGCCATGGAGGAGTACGTGGAGGAGGCACTTCAGCAAGATTGCATCCTTCCATTGACGTCCCATTCTGCTGCTTCAAGCTTTTTCTTTCTCATAAAAAAGGACTGAGACTTGAGCCCCTGCATTGATTACTGGTCCCTTCACCATCACAAAACTGCCCCTTCACCCAGTCACATACCATCCCTCCTCTGCCGCTGCTCCTGGAGGATGAGCCTGTGTACGTAGTCAGAGAGATCCTAGATTCCCTAGTTGACGGTAAAGTTAAGGACTAGAAGAAAGATCTGGATCAGGACGACATCCTTGATGTCGCCCTAGCTTCCAAAAAAGTAATCTGCATCGTCCAGCTCCACGCGGAGTAGGGGTCATTAGTGGAGGAGTGTGCGTGTGTGGGGAGTGATGTCACCAGGCTCTCCTTCCACACACACACACACAGCTATCAGAATACTCATCACCCTCACCTGTCCCTCATCATCGCTGCAATCACCCCCACCAGAGGCATGTGATCAGCTGAAGACAAAAAAGAAGGAAAACCCACAAAGTTTGCATAAAAATTTCTCATGTGAAAGCTGTCATGAGGAGCCAGGTGCACACCGGGGTACTGAACCTGAAACTACCTGAAGGAAGTGGCCTGACTTTGGTTGCACTCGAACTGTGGTGAGATTCACTGGAATGTGAAAGCCACACAGTCTCAGGTGCGCACTTGTAAACTGGCATGCGCTTTAGTCGATGCCAATGTATTTAGTTCAATAAAATACATGTAAAGCCCCGTTCACACCGCCAGAGATTTTGTCGCTACATGTCGCCAGCGCCAGAGATTCATGTCGCTAGTGGGCGTTCCCACTACGGGTTGCCTATAAACATCATTAGCAGATCACCCTCCTCCTTCCATGCATCATTTTTTATTTTTTATGCATCTCTGTATGTACACAGAGACATATCGTAAAGAACAGGGAAATTGTTAACAGCTAAAATCAACTTCTCCTCCATCTTGACACGACACCGCACTAGCAGTACAGCAGACGGATCACGTGCACTCCACTGACTTCACTCCTATTGGTTGTCGCTCGTGAAAATCGCTTCTCATTTGCATAAAGTTGAAATTTCTGAACTTTTGTCGCTTGACACGCCCACATTCTGTCGCCAACGGTCACTGTCGCTCGTGTCGCCGGAAGTCGCCAGCGCTCCATTGAAATGAATGGGATCGTGTCGCTTTGTCGCTTTGTGTTGCTGGCGGTGTGAACGGGGCTTAAGGGATGATAGTGTTGATGATTTACCTTGGATATGAGCGAAAATGTGAGCCTGCAGTGCAATCACGCATGGCGAGTGCAATCAGGGCAGCAAATGAAAGGCAATCCGCTGTCTCCTCTAAAGATTACGTTTGCGACGCACATAAAACCAAGTCTAGTTTACTCTGCTGCGCATAATAGGACCAAATTAATAAAAAAACACAATATATGGACCGTGCTCTATTTTCTGTCATGCGGCACGCTTGTGATGACTTAAGATGAACGCAAATGCACCAGGGTTCGATAGAATCAAGTTGAGTGTGAAACCAGACCACAGGACATCTCTGTTTGATAATTACCCGCCTCCAGCGTTTACTCCTTCGTTCATCCTCAGTGACCTCCAGTGCCGTTGTATCTCCTTGTTTTCCAACGTCTTCATTTGATCCTCTGTGCGTGTCCCTTGGACTCCTTGTTCCCTGGGGAATAGACGCATTGTTATTGTACTGCACCATCTGCCATAGACCTGTCAATTCTGATATACTCACATGTTGCACTGTGTGTTGCAATACATACCTGCGCATGGGTTCCCCGATATCCGAGTCTGGATCATCCAGTTTGTAATGTTGTGATTCCCCTCATAGCTGCCATCATCTCACCGTCTCGGTTAACTTTAGACCCGATATAGTCCGGCTATGAGTAACCCACCTCTCTAACCAAAATAACTTTGAATTTGGTTACCTTGCTTTTGCCAAAATAACTTGCGAGATGTATGATTTTCCATCATGTAAGCAAAGTCAATAGTGATTATAAGCAGGGCTCGACATTAAGCCGGTTCACGTGTTTGTCCTTAAGTAAAACATTTGCTTGTAATTTATTCTGAAGCAATATTCTCACCAGTGTTCAATCAGTTTTGACATATTTAAATCTGCCTATTTGTGATATTTTTACCTTTTATAAAGGCCATTTTTTATTAAATATAGGGGTAACACTTCATTTTAGGGTTCAATTATCGCTATTAACTAGTTGCTTATTAGCATGCATATTACTAGGATATTAACTGTTTATTAGTACTTATAAAGCATATATCAATGCCTTATTCTGTATGACCGTATTCTGCATCCCTTAATCCTACCCAATACCTAAACTTAAATGCTAGAAAAACTACCTTACTAACTATTTATTCGCAATAAATTAGGAGTTTATTGAGGCAAAAATCATAGTTAATAGTGAATATGTGTTCCCCATACTCAAGTGTTACCATTATAGGCTATGCTTCAGCTTTCATTTTATTTTTTTATTCTAGAAATCAAATTAGAATAAGACACTATAGGGCTGTTACCAAATAAATTAAATAATTTACACTGCAAAAAATTCAACGGCATTAAATAATGTTATGAGATTTTAAATATGTTTGAATATACAAATAAGAAATGTTGGAAAGATGAAACTAAACCACCAGTAGGTGGCACAGTGAACGTCTTAATGAGTGAGTCATTGAGTCGATTCATTCAAACGATGATTCATTTAAGATTGAGGCAGTCGTTTATGAATAGGTCATTGAATCTTTGATTCAACCGATTCATTTAAACACTGAATCATTCACTAACACACTGTGAGAGGCGTTATGGTTCTGCTGTGATCTTTGTTTAGAACAATATTTTGCTGCTGAAATCGAACAAAAACAGTCAATATTGCTTCTAAAATGTAAGTGGCTTAATGTTAATGAATTGTTTATGGAACTGTCATATGAAATCAGTGTCATTTTCATTCGTGATGGTATTCAGGAAAACAGCACTCTTGGTCGTGTCATATTGCTTAACTGTAGGCTATCATATGTAATAAATATATATTTGTAATTTTAACCGTGTATGTTAACTGAGTTTCTTTGTAGGCCTATGAGCTCATTTGTTGTGATTTCTCCTCGAGAGGCGGCACGAGCGTCAACAGCACAACCTTGTTACCGTCAGTTTATTATACATTATATATTATCCACTATCGATCGCCACTTACACTAATGAATGCAGAATCATTCTTGCATTTTGGTGATTGCCTAGTTATTTTTTGATGTTTTAATCAAGATACAAAATTCGGGCAAAATTCTCTTTCACTTGTCCCGGAAAAGCGTTAATGTCGAGCCCTGATAAGGTTTTGTTATAAGGTCTATTTTTGGGCTATGGTTAGACATCTATTCAGTGTTCACTGACAGCCCAGGGCTGTGTTTGGACGGCTGTTTTTTGCTTGCCAAGAATATGCTTTTAAAATACTTTTTTGCTTCAAATCAAAGTTTGTAATGTTGTGATTCACCTCCCAGCAAGCAATAGCCATCATTTCACATCAGGGCTGTGTTTGTTTATTAGATGTCTAATTTAAAAGCAAAATTGCTTGCTGGGTTGGTTTGGTTCATGACGGATAACGTTTTAACGAAGAAACCGGAACAAAGGCCGCTGAAAAAACAAAAGCAAACAAGCATGCACAAATTTAAATCACGACAGCTAAAATAATTTTGTCTAATGAAAGAAGCAATAGCACATATGTGCATGTGTGTTAATAATATTGCATCAGATGTCCAGACCGCCAGATGTTTCCGTGTGTCCGTAATGGGTTGTTTCAGCGTCCGCAGACCCCCGCTGAGCACCATCTCCCTCTGCCAACACTCACAGCTGAGACCCTACGCCACAACCCAATGCTGAGTTAACCTGTCCAACACACACACATGCACACACAGCGTATGGAGCAAAACACACTCTACAGATATGCATTTTAGGCTGGTAAATCAATCTGATTCCAAATCTTATGGCATCTTATTAAACTATTATGTACTTTTGTTAAGAATGATCAATTATTCAACTCATAGCTAGCTGCTTAATGGCATTTAAGAATGTTGAATTATTAAATAGCAACTATAAAGTAATAAAGAGGAACAAAGAAAGACATTACAAGCAATAAACGAAAAGTGCTTTCACTATCTGAGAGTGCTTTAATATCTGAAGGCTTTCCAGACAAGGGAGGGATTTTTCTCTTCTTCTTAGGACTATTGCTGTACGATTATCACTGATTTTCTAAATCTATCTAGAATTGTTAAAGAGAGAATTGCGATGCATTGGAGATTTTTTTTTCTCCCACCCCTAATATACTCAACTCTTCTGGGAAGGCTTCCCACAAGAGTGTGTTTATGGGAATTTTGGGAGTTTACGCTCTAATTCATCCCAAAGGTATTCTATCGGGTTGAGGTCAGGACTCAAGTTCCTCCACACCAAACTCGCTCATCCATGTCTTGATGGAGCGACGCTTTGTGCACTGGGTCATGTTGGGACTGGAAGGGGCCGTCCCCAAACTGTTCCCACAAAGTTGGGAGCATGACATTGTCCAAAATGTCTTGGTGAAGCATTAAGAGTTCCTTTCACTGGAACTAAGGGGCCAACCCCTGAAAAACATCCCCACCCCATAATACCCCTCCACCAAACTTTACACTTGGCACAATGCAGTCAGGCAAGTCCCGTTCTCCTGGCAACCGCCAAACCCAGACTCGTCCATGGGATTGTCAGACAGATAAGCGTGATTAGTCACTCCAGAGAACATGTCTCCACTGCTCTAGAGTCCAGTGGCGGCGTGCTTTACCCCACTGCATCCCACGCTTTGGTGATGTAAGGCTTGGATGAGCTGCTCGGCTATGGAAACCCTTTCCATGAAGCTCTACACACTGTTCTTGAGCTCATCTGAAGGACACAGGAAGTTTGGAGGTCTGGAGCTCTTGACTCTGCAGAAAGTTGGCCACTTCGGTGACCCTCAGCATGCGCTGACCCCGCTCAGTTGCCTACGTGGCTGAGTTGCTGTTGTTCCAAATTGCTTCCACGTCGTTATAACACCACTAGCAGTTGAGCGTGGAATATTTAGTAGTGAGGAAATTTCACGAACTTATTGCACAGGTGGCAACCAATCACGGTACCACGCTTGAGTTCACTGAGCTCCTCAGAGCGACCCATTATTGAATATATTTGGCAATATAGTGTATATGAACACCACAGCCTGAGCTTTTGCACACTTGCACAGCAGGACTGATGCTCTCAGGTCAAACTCGATGGCTTCAGGTTAGATTTACGCCGCGTCAGAATGAAGCATTTGAGAGCAGCTCACTCCTGGATGACTCAGAGACGTTAAATGTGTTTGTCAGCGTGCTGTCATACACTAAAAGTCCAGAGTGACAGCGGCAGATGGAAGACGTCGCAAACACTACTGCGGCTTGTCACACACAATCAAGCATCTGTTTTAGGGCACAAACACTCACTGCTGACTATAAACACTTGCATATTCACTTAATATTACCAGCAAGCTCGTGTGGAATCTGTTTCTGTAGGTTTGAGTTCAAAGAGCCTCTCCTCGGTTTGTCATTAACCTTTCGGCCTGTCTGTACACACACATACACAAACACCTGCTACACACACACCTGCTACACACACACCTGCTGTGAGTTCACTCGGATATAACCGTGTCAGATATCCATAACAGGGTGGAAACATCTCTCACAGACCTATAGGAAAGAAGAAATCGCATTAAATATCTCATTCATATCTCTTAGTTTCTCTTAGACAGTAAATAAATTACACAGTCTTTTGCTGATGTTTCAAACTGTGGATGGATGGACAGATGATAGAACAATGGATGGATGGACAGATGATAGAACAATGGATGGATGGACAGACAGATGACAGAACGTTGGATGAATTGATAAATGATAGAATTATGGATGGATGGATGGAAGATAAAACAATAGAACAATGAATGGATGGATGGATGGATGGATGGATGGACAGATGATAGAACAATGGATGGATGGATGGATGGATGGATGGATGGATGGATGGATGGATGGATGGACAGATGATAGAACAATGGATGGATGGACAGACAGATGACAGAACGTTGGATGAATTGATAAATGATAGAATTATGGATGGATGGATGGAAGATAAAACAATAGAACAATGGATGGATGGATGGATGGATGGATGGATGGACAGATGATAGAACAATGGATGGATGGATGGATGGATGGATGGATGGATGGATGGATGGATGGATGGATGGATGGATGGATGGATGGATGGACAAACAGA
>CM042245.1:57468633-57476133 GCA_023566225.1 Romanogobio albipinnatus | reverse complement strand
GACATAATATAATGTTATATAATACAAACAAATGTATATTTTTAACCAAACATGATTTAGACAGCAGATATAATGTGTGTGACGGACACTATAGTTCATTTGTGTAAGTGAGGAGAGCAAAATAAAGTAAACAGTGACATAATACACCCAAAGAATTCTTCATGCAGTGAAACATTTGGGAGACAAATTATTCATATGGGTTTGAACGAATCGACTCAATGGCTCACTCATTCAGACGGTCAGAGTTTGAACGAATCGACTCAATGACTCACTCATTCAGACGGTCAGAGTTTGAACGAATCGACTCAATGACTCACTCATTCAGAAGGTCAGAGTTTGAACTAATCGACTCAATGACTCACTCATTCAGACAGTCAGAGTTTGAACTAATCGACTCAATGACTCACTCATTCAGAAGGTCAGAGTTTGAACTAATCGACTCAATGACTCACTCATTCAGACAGTCAGAGTTTGAACTAATCGACTCAATGACTCACTCATTCAGAAGGTCAGAGTTTGAACTAATCGACTCAATGACTCACTCATTCAGACGGTCAGCGTTTGAACGAATCGCCTTAATGACTCACTCATTCAGACGGTCAGCGTTTGAACTAATCGCCTTAATGACTCACTCATTCAGACGGTCAGAGTTTGAACTAATCGACTCAATGGCTCACTCATTTAGAAGGTCAGCGTTTGAACAAATCGACTCAATGACTCACTCATTCAGACGGTCAGCGTTTGAACAAATCGACTCAATGACTCACTCATTCAGACAGTCAGCGTTTGAACGAATCGACTCAATGACTCACTCATTCAGATGGTCAGTGTTTGAACGAATCGACTCAATGACTCACTCATTTAGAAGGTCAGCGTTTGAACAAATCGACTCAATGACTCACTCATTCAGACGGTCAGTGTTTGAACAAATCGACTCAATGACTCACTCATTCAGACGGTCAGCGTTGAACAAATCGACTCAATGACTCACTCATTCAGACGGTCAGCGTTTGAACAAATCGACTCAATGACTCACTCATTCAGACGGTTAGCGTTTGAACTAATCGACTCAATGACTCATTCATTCAGACGGTCAGCGTTTGAACGAATCGACTCAATGACTCACTTATTCAGACGGTCAGCGTTTGAACAAATCGACTCAGTGACTCACTCATTCAGACGGTCAGCGTTTGAACGAATCGACTCAATGACTCACTCATTCAGAAGGTCAGAGTTTGAACTAATCGACTCAATGACTCACTCATTCAGACGGTCAGCGTTTGAACTAATCGACTCAATGACTCACTCATTCAGACGGTCAGAGTTTGAACTAATCGACTCAATGACTCACTCATTCAGACGGTCAGCGTTTGAACTAATCGACTCAATGACTCACTCATTCAGACGGTCAGCGTTTGAACTAATCGACTCAATGACTCACTCATTCAGACGGTCAGCGTTTGAACTAATCGACTCAATGACTCACTCATTCAGACGGTCAGAGTTTGAACTAATTGACTCAATGACTCACTCATTCAGACAGTCAGCGTTTGAACTAATCGATTTAATGACTCACTCATTCAGACGGTCAGAGTTTGAACTAATCGACTCAATGACTCACTCATTCAGAAGGTCAGAGTTTGAACTAATCGACTCAATGACTCACTCATTCAGACGGTCAGCGTTTGAACTAATCGACTCAATGACTCACTCATTCAGACGGTCAGCGTTTGAACTAATTGACTCAATGACTCACTCATTCAGACGGTCAGCGTTTGAACGAATCGACTCAATGACTCACTCATTCAGACGGTCAGCGTTTGAACGAATCGACTCAATGACTCACTCATTCAGACGGTCAGCGTTTGAACGAATCGACTCAATGACTCACTCGCCGCTAGATGTCTCTAATTAAAAACAAAGGCGTGTCTTGACTTGATTTGACGGGGCTTTTATTCTGCCGTGAGCGCTTCCGCTTCTCCGCTCGTGTGTGTGGTGAAGCAGCGCTGTTTTATCATATCACACACATTTGAGAGTGTTGAAGTGATGTTATAATGCGACTCTGTGCGCTGGCTCGACGCTACTATGAGACACTTGTTCACACTGCAGTGAGCGAGATCATTAGGCGGTAAAACATGGCACTCTGTGCGGTAAATCAACAACAGCAGATTTACACAATAAGACTAACTGTGTTGAGCTGGAGAACAATGATGAGTTTCTGTCCATCAATGATCCAAACAGTGTCTAATAAAACACATCATATATTAAAGCGGCTTTGGGGTTTCCATGGTTACTACACAATAACACCGGAGGGTAACGCGTGTATGATGTCATTAGCCGCGTTTCCATTACAGATTTGCGCAAAACTTTTGCGATATTTTCTAAAAGTCGATAAAAAAATTGCGAAATGACGGCATGAGGTGTTATGATAAATTGTGGCATTTTTTATTCTATTGTTTTTTTATAAGTTTAATAAAGAACTCGTCTTCTGTCCAAACATACCATCATCATCTATAAAGAACGAGACTTTTACATACGCCAGGTTATTGTGACGCATTGCCACATACAGACGAGCGAAAAGTTTAAATTTGCATGGTGTAACTCAAAGGTTTTTTTTTTTACCTCTTCGTTATTTTGGCTTGGAATTTCGTTTGTTGTAAATATAAACTGAATTTAGAAATGCTTTTGAAATGAAAAACTTTTCGTTTAATAAACAAAATATATATTTTTGAAATGAAGACAGCGTTTGGAGTGGAGTGCATAATAATCCGTGCAGAATCATGGCCTTTGCTGTTATTGAGTGTACACAAATAAAAGTAGACAGTTTACTGTTTATAATCACGTCTTGCACTTAGCCTATCTGTATGGCTAAAAATGACGGAGTATTGTGAGTTGTTTCCGCTGGAATAAGGAAAAAATCCATCAGAAGGGACAGCGACTTCGTCGGACAGAGGGTTAAAGAAAACATAGCCTATTTAATTTCATATAGTTAGGCTATGTCTAAATATTATAATCTTGTAATCTCATATGTTGATTATGAAAAGTGAGCAGCATGAGTAAGGCACATAATCAGATGCGCATATGTCTGGGGACATGGATTGAGCATTTCATTGAATTGTGTTTTCTAGAAAGTCTTAATTTAAAATTAATTTCGTTTTGTATAAATTGTATTTTAATTTTGATCAATGTTTAATCAACTATTTGGCTGTATATTTAATAAACAAGAAGCAAACCAAGATCGTCGGGAATGGATTGACGTGCTGGCCTGTTTCCTCAGTCTTTGAGCAAGGGCTGAAACTATAGCGTCTTTCTGTTTTAATACATTTCTTGAATATATGTCTTAAAGGATTAGTTCACTTTTAAATAAACTTTTGCGGATTATTTCCTCACTCCCATGTCATCCAAGATGTCCACGTCTTTCTTTCTGCAGTCGAAAAGAAATTAAGGTTTTGGATGAAAACATTCCAGGATATTTCTCCATATAATGGACTTCAATGGGCTCTAAACGGTTCAGTTTCAGTGCAGCTTCAAAGGGCTTTAGACGACACCAGACGATGAATAAGAGTCTTATCTAGCCAAACCATCAGTTTCTGCGAGAAACCCAGCAGTATTTATGCTGTTATTTGACCTCTTATCAGACGAACGTGATCATCTCTGAGCTCCGCCATAACTTCCGCCAAGTGAGGTCAAATACGATCATTATCATAGATATATCGATCGTAGATGCCTCATTCTACTGATCCGTGCAGGCGCTAATGAGGCATCTACGTATACATCTATGACCACGCTTGTATTTGACCTCACTTAGCGGAAGTTATGGCGGAGCTCAGAGATGATCACGTTCGTCTGATAAGAGGAATAATAATAGCATAAATACTGCTGGGTTTCTCACAGAAACTGATGGTTTGGCTAGATAAGACTCTTATTCATCGTCTGGTGTCGTTTAAAGCCCTTTGAAGCTGCACTGAAACTGAACCGTTTGGAGCCCATTGAAGTCCATTATATGGAGAAATATCCTGGAATGTTTTCATCAAAAACCTTCATTTCTTTTCAAATGAAGAAAGAAAGACATGGACATCTTGGATGACATGGGGGTGAGTAAATTATCAGCAAAAGTTTATTTAAAAGTGAACTAATCCTTTAATTACAGTCGGCCTATAGATAGTTATGATATGTGTGGCTGCACCGAGTCCGTCATTATAAAGTTACGCCACTTTCCTTATTAGGAGAAAATATATGTCGTTTTAACGACATAAGATCTCGTTATTAGACATACTTGAGTGGAAAAAAAATATGTAGGCCCTATGTGGGAGCAATGCATGACCGTACCAGGTGACCTGTAAATGCGAAAAAACTGTTTCCATTGCAGTTTTGCGAAAATTTCCTTTTTCGAATTGCCTGAAAAACCACCTCATGCGAGCGTAAAAACCTTATTGCGATATATGGGAGTTTTTGCGAAATTGACGAGTTTCCATTGGGCGTATTTTCAATTCGCAATTTGCGAAATTTGAAGGGTAATGGAAACGCGGCTATTGATAGGCGACACACGGGCCGTGTCCTGGTTAAAATCACTTATTTCTCTGGATTTAAACATTCGGGATAATGCAAGTACATAAGTCAACAAAATATACATTGTTCAAGTGGTTTTTTGGATATTTTAAATCCAAAAATCTTACATATTGTGCCTCGAACCCCGAAACCAAACACGCCGAGCTGATAAAAAACATAATGAAACATTTAATCTTCAAACAACCATACAAGTCGATTCGAGAACCCTGTGTAGCCACAAATGGTTCCTGACAGAGTGTACACAAAGCAGGACTGAAGCAAACGGGCGCGCGCGAGCGCGTGCACACACAGTGTAATTGAATGCTGCTGGCGATGGATCAGACAGCGGCGCGCGTGCTTGTTGACTTTAAAGCAGAACTTGAAAGCGCTTTCAAGTTCGAGCAGTGCTTAAAATTTCACTTTCACTTAATTTTATCCGTTTCATTATTCACATTAGTTGAAATCACACCCTTCACATTTTAATTGACATGATGAGTTGGCACTAACGGGATATTTCGACGTTTTAGGAGTGTGTGGTCATCAAAAATGCCCCAAAATAATTGGTTCCATGTTCAATTACACTAAGCCACCGAATATTAAATCACATTAAACTACACGGTTCAACGACTTCTCTGTTTCCATGGAGACCAACCATATTTCCACATTTCTTTGAAATATGACTTGGATATTAGTTTATCTTGTTTCAAATTGAGATTCTTTGTGAAGTACACAGTTGGAAAGTATTAAACCACACACTTACTGGAATAATTACCGCTCTGGAACAGAAGAATAGGCCGCGTTTTTCAGGAAAAACACAATATCCATAAATTCCCCTCAGATGAACGCTGTCCATCTTCATGCTGAACCTCCTCACCACTTTCTGTTAACAAATGCGACTGCCAAATGCCCTCATTTAGGTTTATTTTGGTGGTTATTCGGTTATTTATTTATTTTAATTATTACTTCACATTCACAAAAGCTTTGTGAGGTAAACTAAGCGGCGCGTAACGTCACGCGCTTCCCGCCGTTTCTCCTTCAAGGCGCGTGTCAGTGATTTCAGCGCGAAAATATTATAATTTCACTCTATATTTTGTTTATATATATTAAGTGATAAATAGAACCATAGACACGTTATTATTTCAGCACTCAAGATGAAATTGAAAAAAAAAAATCGGTAACACTTTACAATCGTGTTTAATTTGTAACTGTGTTAATGTGAATGAACAAAATATTTGTTTCAGTATTTATTAATCATTGTTATTAAAAATACAGTCGTTCATTGTTAGTTCACAGTGCATTAACATATACAGCGTTTGATTTTAATAATGTATTAACAAATTGAGATTAATAAATGCTGTAGAATTGTTATTCGTTCTTAAATCATGTAAACTAAAGTAGTTAACTAATGAAACGTATTGTAAAGTGTTAGCCTACCAAATAAATATGAATAAAACATTATGAAAATGACATATCACATTATTAATTGTGAATGATTACCAGGCTACTTAATGAATGTCTTTAAAAATTAAAGAATGATGGACATTTATGACATATGTTCTGTTAAAAACATTTTAATATCTTTTGATACCATGGTACTGTCACAGTACTATACATTTATATACAGTGCATCGTTTGTCTTTTTCATTTTGGAGTATCTTACAATCACGTGAAGAGATGTTTTTATCACTTTGCAACACACTAAATGTCCTCTCTCTCCCCTATAGGTGTCGGAAGTCATACGTCATACTGCCCATAGTAAACTGACCAGCGTGGGCACCATGGATACAATTAACTTCACCTTCTGGAACGCCTCCGAGGGCAACGAGACCATGGAGACAGTGGACGAGAGCCCGTATAAGACAGTGGAGGTGGTGTTCATTGTACTGGTGGCCGGCTCATTAAGTCTGGTGACCGTTATCGGCAACATCTTGGTCATGCTCTCCATCAAGGTAAACAGAAGCCTGCAGACTGTCAACAACTACTTCTTGTTTAGCCTGGCCTGTGCTGACCTCATCATTGGCCTTTGCTCTATGAACTTGTACACGGTCTACATTGTGATTGGATACTGGCCGCTCGGCCCGGTTGTGTGCGACTTGTGGTTGGCGCTGGACTACGTGGTTAGCAATGCCTCAGTCATGAACCTGCTGATCATCAGCTTCGATCGCTACTTTTGCGTCACCAAGCCGCTCAGCTACCCTGTGAAGAGGACGACCAAAATGGCGGGCATGATGATTGCCGCGGCATGGGTGTTGTCCTTCATCCTCTGGGCTCCGGCGATCCTGTTCTGGCAGTTTATCGTAGGCGGGCGCACAGTGCCAGAGAAGGAGTGCTACATTCAGTTCTTCTCCAACGCCGCGGTCACTTTCGGCACAGCTATAGCTGCTTTCTACCTGCCCGTCATTATCATGATGGTGCTGTACTGGCAGATATCCCGCGCCAGCAAGAGCCGCGTCAAGAAGGACAACCGCAAGCCGTCGGGTGCCAACCTCGATGTGCCCTCTTCCAATCAAATCCGCGAAAACACGGCCAACAAACCCACCAACAACAACTTAACAGCTGACGAAACAGATCGAGGACAGACCCAGCTAACAGATGATGCCGCCAACCAGCATGATGCCAAACTCCAGAATGGCAAAGCGCCATCCACGGCGAGCGGAGAAGCGGAAGAGGCCGGGCGAGATGTTCCCGCGGAGGAGAAAGAAAGCTCCAATGACTCCACCTCTGGCAGCGCCAATCAAAAGGAGGAGGCGGTGCCAACCAGAACCGCCGACGACAACCAGGCTCCGGCTAGGCACCGCGCCAAAGCTGGCGGCTCCAAACTGACGTGCATCAAGATCATCACCAAATCGCCAAAGGGAGACTGCTACGCACCTTCCAACGCCACCGTGGAGATCGTCCCCGCAACCGAGAGGCAGAACCACGTGGCGAGGAAGATCGTGAAGATGACCAAGC
>CM042245.1:57413633-57451133 GCA_023566225.1 Romanogobio albipinnatus | reverse complement strand
CTGCGATCAGTCCCTCATCTCTCAGTCAGTCCTGCGGTCTGTCCCTCATCTCTCAGTCAGTCCTGTGGTCAGTCCCTCATCTCTCAGTCAGTCCTGTGGTCAGTCCCTCATCTCTCGGTCAGTCCTGCGGTCAGTCCCTCATCTCTCAGTCAGTCCTGTGGTCAGTCCCTCATCTCTCGGTCAGTCCTGCGGTCAGTCCCTCATCTCTCAGTCAGTCCTGCGGTCAGTCCCTCATCTCTCGGTCAGTCCTGCGGTCAGTCCCTCATCTCTTGGTCAGTCCTGCGGTCAGTCCCTCATCTCTCGGTCAGTCCTGCGGTCAGTCCCTCATCTCTCGGTCAGTCCTGCGGTCAGTCCCTCATCTCTCGGTCAGTCCTGAGGTCAGTCCCTCATCTCTCGGTCAGTCCTGCGGTCAGTCCCTCATCTCTCGGTCAGTCCTGAGGTCAGTCCCTCATCTCTCGGTCAGTCCTGTGGTCAGTCCCTCATCTCTCGGTCAGTCCTGAGGTCAGTCCCTCATCTCTCGGTCAGTCCTGCGGTCAGTCCCTCATCTCTCGGTCAGTCCTGCGGTCAGTCCCTCATCTCTCGGTCAGTCCTGCGGTCAGTCCCTCATCTCTCGGTCAGTCCTGCGGTCAGTCCCTCATCTCTCGGTCAGTCCTGAGGTCAGTCCCTCATCTCTCGGTCAGTCCTGTGGTCAGTCCCTCATCTCTCGGTCAGTCCTGAGGTCAGTCCCTCATCTCTCGGTCAGTCCTGCGGTCAGTCCCTCATCTCTCGGTCAGTCCTGCGGTCAGTCCCTCATCTCTCAGTCAGTCCTGCGGTCAGTCCCTCATTTCTCGGTCAGTCCTGAGGTCAGTCCCTCATCTCTCAGTCAGTCCTGAGGTCAGTCCCTCATCTCTCAGTCAGTCCTGCGGTCAGTCCCTCATCATCGAGATATGATTATAGTTATGCCCAATAATAACAAATGAGAACAGCTTTGGAAAAGCTTGGCATCCATTTCATCCAAAAATCAGTTAAATAACTGCAGATGTTTCTGTTTGTGTGTTTTCTATTAAATCTGCAACGTTCAGACTGAAAAATGACATCGGTGGAATATCAAGATGAATGTCTTTTGATTAGCCTGAATGGTTGCCAACATCTACATTTACATTTATCAATTTAGCAAATGCTTTTATCCAAAGCGACTTACAAATGAGGAATATTACAGCACGAGTGATTCATTACAAACGCTGCCAAACATCTCACAGTATTGACTTTATATCAGTGGTTATAACTGCACACGCAGCGTCAGTGGCCTTTAGCACACACACACACACACACACACACACGGTCAAACCATCACATTTATGAAACTTTAATAGCGTCTTTAGAATCTCCTGGAGTCGAGCTCGCGCTGATCAATATTTCAGTGTAACCTTCAAAACTTATATACTGTATACCATATTCTAACAATATTATGACAACAATATGTCTGTCACATGACCTCCTAATATTGCTGCATGTTGGATTCAAAATTACTCCCAGAAATTTGTCAGAGTGGCATTACATACAACGATCAGGCATAACATTATGACCACTTTCCTAATATTGAGTTGTTCCCCCTTTTGCTGACCCGTCGAGGCATGGACTCCACTAGACCCCTGAAGGTGTGCTGTGGTATCTGGCACCAAGATGCCTTCTTCCCATAGTGCACCTGGTGCCATGTGTTCCCCAGGTAAGCCACGCACACACACCCGGCCATCCATGTGATGTAAAAGAACACGTGATCATCAGACCAGGCCACCTTCTTCCATTGCTCCGTGGTCCAGTTCTGATGCTCGTGCCACTGTTGGTGCTTTGGGCGGTGGACAGGGGTCAGCATGGGCACCCTGACTGGTCAGCGGCTGTGCCGCCCCATACACAACAAACTGAGATGCTCTGTGTATTCTGACCCCTTTCTATCAGAACCAGCATTAACTTCTTGAGCAGTTTGAGCTCCAGTAGCTCGTCTGTTTGATCGGCCCACACGGGCCAGCCTTCGCTCCCCACGGGCATCAATGAGCCTCGGCCGCCCATGACCCTGTGGCCGGTTCTCCACTGTTCCTTCCACTTTTGATAGAGACTGACCACTGCAGACCGGGAACACCCCACAAGAGCTGCAGTTCTGGAGATGCTCTGACCCAGTCGTCTAGCCGTCACAATCTGGCCCTTGTCAAACTCGCTCAAATCCTTACGCTTGCCCATTTCTCCTGCTTCTAACACATCAACTCTGAGGACAAAATGTTCACTTGCCGCCTAATATATCCCACCCACTAACAGGAGATGGAGAGATAATCAGTGTTATTCACTTCACCTTCACCTGAGTCAGAAATCTCCACTTCAGCAGCTTTACAATTGTATTATCTATTTATTTTATTATACATATTCTATATACAATCTGCATTGTAAAAAGCACTATATAAATAAAGTTGACATGACATATTCTGAAGGTTGGTTTATATATAATTCGCCTAATTTATAACAGCGTTATTTTAGGTTTTATTAATATTTGCTTGTAAATGTTTAGTTTTCATGTAATTTTGTTGTGTGCGTTTGTCATTTTATTAGGTTTTTTTTGTGCTATTTATGTTTCATTTATTTGATTGAATTTAATTTCCAGGTACTAATTTTAGTGCTTCAATTCAAGTTTCAAATTTTTGTTTAGTTTTAGTTTTTTTCAACTAATATTAATATTTTAATTTATTTCAGCTTTATTTCAATAATCAGAAATGTTTTTTATCGTTTTAGTTAATGATTATAACCCTGATTTAAATATCATTTTATTCCCAAAAGTATTTTTTAATAGCTGTTGACAGTTTATAAAAAGAGAAATCCAAAATCCCTCTGTAAAAACCTTTCTCTAATATGTCAGCAAAACGAAACAATCATTTTCAGCCTGACTTTATCTGCTCTAATGTTCCCTTTCTTATCTGGAAATGTATGCAAATGAATGCATATTTAATTAGATACTGCCTAATTTGCATACATAAACATAATATTGCAGAAAACTTGTAGTACAAAACAATTGTCTTACTGTGTACTGTGATTAATTAACCAGGGGAAGTATAGTGACTAAATCTTACCCTATTCCCCTGTGATGTTCCGTCCAATCAAATCAGCAGATTTTGCTTCTGGTTCATTAAATTGAACACATTGTTTAGCATATCTTTGCGTGTGTTTGTGTGTGTGTGTACCTTGTATCTTGGTCTTGGGTTTGCCGCAGGGTTTGGTGGCGCTAACAGTGTTTGGACAGTTAGCGTCCATCAGCGCTCGCTTTAGCACACCGGTGCGCGTCTTCATTCCCGTGGTCGAATCACACTCTCCCCACGCCTGGAAGTCATACTTGCACTCACCTGTCGAAGACACAAACAGCGTTCATGTGTTACATTTTAGAAACTGCATTATAAAATACACGATCAGGCATAACATTATGACCAAACTGATGAGGACTCTGCCTCTGAATCCAATCGAGCATCTGTGGGATGTGCTGAACAAACAAGTCCGATCCATGGAGGCCCCGCCTCGCAACTTACAGGACTTAAAGGATCTGCTGCTAACATCTTGGTGCCAGATACCACAGCACACCTTCAGGGGAGTCGACGGGTCAGCAAAAGGGGGACCAACACAATATTAGGATAATGTTATGCCTACATGCATAAAGTTATTGTCTCAATACATGCTCCTCTTCTTACTGTGCTCGAGTTATTCTGAAGACTAAAAGTTTTGAGGCAATGTCTTATTTTTCAACCATCTGTCATACAGAGAAACTTTTTCTTTACCATTTTTTTCCCTTGTCGAATATCCCGTTCCACTCTGAAACACATCCGATTATGGAAGTAAAATGGGTTGCAAACTTCACAAGGGAAAAGAAAAACACAACCCAGACTACATTAAATACAGGTTCACTTACAACCGTTTGTTTTGCGAGGCGAATTATTGGCTGCCGAAAGCATGAGGCCATCGAAAATGCAATTTTATACGATAAACAATTTAGGTAGTGCGTTGGGTTGGCACTCGATGTCTAATGTAAAAATCTGGATCCTGAAGTAAAAACCAATTGCGAAGGTCTCATTTCATCTTTCAGTCCATACAGTATGTTGGAGCGATTTCTCTCGGTCTCCGGCAGAATGGATTGGGGGTTAAACTGCTTCAATCAAGCACAAAATTGTCTCTAATGACATATTTAAAGGCAGAGAGAATGTAATTACATGCAGCAACCCTCCGGCTGAATGGCCGCTGCCCTGATTCAAGACCCTCAAAAAAACGAGGCCGGTGTGAAATAGAGCTCAGGAGGATAAATTCTGCTCTAGACATCAGCGTTTCAACACTAAACCGCACTGACTGCCTGCTCAACTACACAGAAATACACCGAGGACTCATCACTCAACATTTAGTGCGATCATGTTTTATTAAGTCTGTGATTTCTGATGTTCTTTCAGAGCGAGACTGTCTCACATGTTCCCTGAGAGGGATTTCTTAGAGAAAACACCAAACCGTTTCAGTGTTTGTTGATAGTTTATGTGCATACCTACAAATCCCGAGGGAAGGTGGCATATGCTCTCTGATACACACACACACACACACACACACAGTGCCAGGTTGTTTCTGGCTCTCGCTGCAGTCGTGTCATTCCTGAGGACAGAATCCGGCGAGAATCTCCAACTTCTTGGAGCCCAGTGTGTGTGTGTGTGTGTGTGTCATTGTGTTTGTGTGGCTTCTCACCTCCAAACTGCTTTTTCCAGTTGCAGGGGATTTTGCAGCGCTGGGTTTTGATGGTTTGTTTGCAGTCGGTGCCAGTGCGTGTGCCCTCTCTGGTGCCCAGGCCGCAGTCACCCTCGTTAGCCACACACACGCTCCACTGCCACTCGCCACAGTCCGACTTGCGCTCTTTCTTACCTGTCAGAGTGGGAGCGCACACACAGTTTCATACTGCACCTTACAGTTGTGTGTATGAGAGATCAAGTGTGTGTGTGTGTGTGTGTGTGGGTGGATGGATACAGAGCTGCATAAGGTGATCAAATTCAGTGAGGAGTTGTACAGAGCAATGGGGTTACTGTCCTAGATACTATGGAGCAGCGTGAGGAAATATAATGCTGTGTGTGTGTGTGTGTGTGTGTGTGTGGAAACATACAGCACTGTGGGATAATTTAGAAGAGCTAGGGGAATTTTAGATCAATATGAGGAGCAATAAAGGGACATACAGTTATGTGTGTATAGGGTGATATAGAGCTATAGGGTGATATAGAGCAGTATAGGGTGATATAGAGCAGTATAGGGTGATATAGAGCTATAGGATGACATAGAGCTATAGGGTGATATAGAGCAGTATAGGCCGATATAGAGCTATATAGGGTGATATAGAGAAGCATGGGGCAATATAGAGCTATATGGGGTGATATAGAGCAATGAGGGTGATATAGAGCTATATGGGGTGATATAGAGCAGAATAGGGTGATATAGAGCAGTATAGGGTGATATAGAGCAGAATAGGGTGATATAGAGCAGTATAGGGTGATATAGAGCTATATAGGGGGATATAGAGCAGTATAGGGTGATATAGAGCTATAGGGTGATATAGAGCAGTAAAGGGTGATATAGAGCAGTATAGGGTGATATAGAGCTATAGGATGATATAGAGCTATATAGGGTAATATAGAGCTATAGGGTGATATAGAGCAGTATAGGGTGATATAGAGCTATAGGGTGATATAGAGCTATATAGGGTAATATAGAGCTATAGGGTGATATAGAGCAGTATAGGGTGATATAGAGCTATAGGGTGATATAGAGCTATAGGGTGATATAGAGCAGTATAGGCCGATATAGAGCTATATAGGGTGATATAGAGCAGCATGGGGCAATATAGAGCTATATGGGGTGATATAGAGCAATGAGGGTGATATAGAGCTATATGGGGTGATATAGAGCAGTATAGGGTGATATAGAGCAGTATAGGGTGATATAGAGCTATATAGGGCGATATAGAGCAGTATGGGGCAATATAGAGCTATATGGGGTGATATAGAGCTATATGGGGTGATAAAGAGCAATGAGGGTGATATAGAGCTATAGGGTGATATAGAGCAGTATAGGGTGATATAGAGCTATATAGGGTGATATAGAGCAGTATATGGTGATATAGAGCTATAGGGTGATATAGAGCAGTATAGGGTGATATAGAGCTATATAGGGTGATATAGAGCAGTATATGGTGATATAGAGCTATAGGGTGATATAGAGCAGTATAGGGTGATATAGAGCTATATAGGGTGATATAGAGCAATGAGGGTGATATAGAGCTATATAGGGTGATATAGAGCTATATAGGGTGATATAGAGCAATGAGGGTGATATAGAGCTATATAGGGTGATATAGAGCTATATAGGGTGATATAGAGCAGTATAGGGTGATATAGAGCAGTATAGGGTGAAATAGAGCAGCATATGGTGATATAGAGCTATATGGTGATATAGAGCAGTATATGGTGATATAGAGCTATATAGGGTGATATAGAGCAGTATAGGGTGATATAGAGCTATATAGGGTGATATAGAGCTATAGGGTGATATAGAGCAGTATAGGGTGATATAGAGCTATATAGGGTGATATAGAGCTATAGGGTGATATAGAGCAGTATAGGGTGATATAGAGCTATATAGGGTGATATAGAGCAGTATAGGGTGATATAGAGCTATATAGGGTGATATAGAGCAATGAGGGTGATATAGAGCTATAGGGTGATATAGAGCAGTATAGGGTGATATAGAGCAGTATATGGTGATATAGAGCAGTATAGGGTGATATAGAGCTATAGGGTGATATAGAGCTATAGGGTGATATAGAGCAGTATAGGGTGATATAGAGCTATATAGGGTGATATAGAGCAGTATGGGGCAATATAGAGCTATATGGGGTGATATAGAGCAATGAGGGTGAAATAGAGCTATAGGGTGATATAGAGCAGTATAGGGTGATATAGAGCTATATAGGGTGATATAGAGCAATGAGGGTGATATAGAGCTATAGGGTGATATAGAGCAGTATATGGTGATATAGAGCTATATAGGGTGATATAGAACTATATGGTGATATAGAGTAGTATAGGGTGATATAGAGCTATAGGGTGATATAGAGCAGTATAGGGTGATATAGAGCTATATAGGGTGATATAGAGCAGTATGGGGCAATATAGAGCTATATGGGGTGATATAGAGCAATGAGGGTGAAATAGAGCTATAGGGTGATATAGAGCAGTATAGGGTGATATAGAGCTATATAGGGTGATATAGAGCAGTATAGGGTGATATAGAGCTATATAGGGTGATATAGAGCTATAGGGTGAAATAGAGTTATAGGGCTATAGGGTGATATAGAGCTATAGAGTGATAAAGAGCTATAGGGTGATATAGAGCTATAGAGTGATAAAGAGCTATAGGGTGAAATAGAGTTATAGGGCTATAGGGTGATAAAGAGCTATAGGGTGATATAGAGCTATAGGGTGAAATAGAGTTATAGGGCTATAGGGTGATAAAGAGCTATAGAGGGATAAAGAGCTATAGGGTGATATAGAGCTATAGGGTGAAATAGAGTTATAGGGCTATAGGGTGATAAAGAGCTATAGAGGGATAAAGAGCTATAGGGTGATATAGAGCTATAGGGTGAAATAGAGTTATAGGGCTATAGGGTGATATAGAGCTATAGGGTGAAATAGAGTTATAGGGCTATAGGGTGATATAGAGCTATAGAGTGATAAAGAGCTATAGGGTGATATAGAGCTATAGGGTGATATAGAGTTATAGGACTATAAGGTGATATAGAGCTATAGGGTGATATAGAGCTATAGAGTGATAAAGAGTTATAGGGTGATATAGAGCTATAGAGTGATAAAGAGTTATAGGGTGATATAGAGCTATAGAGTGATAAAGAGCTATAGGGTGATATAGAGCTATAGAGTGATAAAGAGCTATAGGGTGATATAGAGCTATAGAGTGATAAAGAGCTATAGGGTGATATAGAGCTATAGAGTGATAAAGAGTTATAGGACTATAAGGTGATATAGAGCTATAGGGTGATATAGAGCTATAGAGTGATAAAGAGTTATAGGGTGATATAGAGCTATAGAGTGATAAAGAGCTATAGGGTGATATAGAGCTATAGAGTGATAAAGAGCTATAGGGTGATATAGAGCTATAGAGTGATAAAGAGCTATAGGGTGATATAGAGCTATAGGGTGATATAGAGTTATAGGACTATAAGGTGATATAGAGCTATAGGGTGATATAGAGCTATAGAGTGATAAAGAGTTATAGGGTGATATAGAGCTATAGAGTGATAAAGAGCTATAGGGTGATATAGAGCTATAGAGTGATAAAGAGCTATAGGGTGATATAGAGCTATAGAGTGATATAGAGTTATAGGGTGATATAGAGCTATAGGGTGATATAGAGCTATAGAGTGATATAGAGCTATAGGGTGATATAGAGCTATAGAGTGATATAGAGCTATATGGGGTAATGTTCTGTTACCTTGTTTCTCTGTTTTCCCACCATCTGCCAGCGTCATTGTGACAGTCAGGAGGGCTAGTAAAGCCACACAGACCCACTGCTGCTGCATTCTGGGTAAAAAATAAATAAATGCACATTAAAAGGTATGGCTCATAATACAACAAAACAAACATCACACTAATATCAATCTGTAAGAGCTTCATCAACATACAGCCAAAGTCTATCATTCTCTCTCTCTCTCTCTCCCTTTCTTTCCAGTCTTTCTCTCCGTCTCTCAGGAGGGAAAGTAAAGGTGGATTGAATAATTAGAAAGCAATTTTATCCCAAACGCTCGGCTGCACTTTAGTTACAGTAGCAGTGCAGCCCATCGGCGACATCACCTCCATTTCAATTACTTATGAGCTTCCCTCCCTCTCCTTTTCTCTTCCTATTTCTGGTTGGCTGATTTCCTGCTGTGCCCATAAGCATTGGCTCGCTGGACTTTTTTTCCCCCCCGAGTTCTGTGCCTCGTGTAAAAGTTGCTCAGCCATTTTCTCTCATCGGGTGAAATCTCATGAAATCAATAACATCTCCAAGTCAAATATCAATAAAATGAAGCATATATTAAGAAAGATGTTTTTTTGTTTTCAAATGTCACCATGCTACATGTTATTTGTTGTAGTGCTTTAAATTTGCGCAGATTTTAATTAAAAATATAGTTTTACAGTAGTGAGAAACTTATAAAACTAGTTACAAAAGATGCCAGATGCACAAGTAAAACGCACAGATGCAGAAACGAGAGAAAATGTGCTGAATTGTCATGAAAAATAATGTTCCTGAGAGATTCGTCCCATCATTTCTGTCTCTATCAGTGTGCTAATCACGGAGGACGCGTGTCTGCCGGGCCGGTGTGAGCAGCAGGCGCTCACACACACCTGAGCTGTTCCACATCACTCAGACTGTGAAATCGGCAGAGCCACATAATAACCGTGATTTCAGTCAGATGGGCAAAAACCTGCCAATCAAAGACTCACGAGTCCTGACATATAAAGCGGGGGGGATCGTTAAAACATAATCTGCCCTCCAAACCCTGATTAGCAACACTGCAAGTGAACCTGTGGTATCGGATGAGAGAGAGGATTAGCCTCGAGTGAAGTGAGGGGAGCGTTGAGATTTGAGGACTAGACAGCCTAATTCAATAGCCCGATGTCAATTGATTTTGCAAGCTAGATTGCAATTTGCATTTAAACTCAAGGAAGTAGAATTAAACCTGAATTAAGAGAAACTGCTGCTTTAATAATGCATTCATTTCTTAGTAGAGATTCACTGATTGCTATTTCTTTTCTGAAATGCTAAATTTTATAATAAAAAGACAGTAATAAAATAAGAACAAATAAACTAATTTCAAACAGCAGCCAGATAGTCTATAAAAATTAATATACAGATTAATGCTTACAATTACAAAAGTTATTCAGTCAAGAGCAGAGTGATTTTTGACATAATATTGTGTGTGTGTGTGTGTGTTTGACCGTTTAAAGGGGTGATGAATTGAGAAATCAACTTTCCCTTGAGCCTTTGATATATAAAAGTTCATCGTGAATTCGTGATATAAGAATATCCTGTAAGTTTCGGAGCTGAAAACATCCTTGTTAGTCAAAGAAAAGCTTTTATTGATACCAGGCCCAGAAAACGATCAATCTCAGAATATGTCGACCCTTGACCTCATAGAATGCAGAAGCGCCGCCTCAAGCCCCGCCCACCGTCTCGTGGCGCTAAACGGGTCGCGCTACCGAGCAATAAACATGCCAGTTCCAGCTCACGTGTGTAAGACATTGCGCATTTGTTCCTTCATTTCACCGCGGATTCGTTTGTAAACAAGACAGAGGTCGAGACTGGATTTGCAGACATATTGAGATTAAAACACAATGCTGTGCCTTCTATATTGGATCCGACAGGAACGGTGCAACACACTGATGTGAGTAAAACATGTTTTTTATATGTGATAGTATTGCATTGTTACAGATCGTTTGATATCTATTGATTACATACCTTAGCACGCGGTCACAGGCGGGAGAATCCTCTATTTGAGGTGTTATTGGTTCATTCGGGATCAGACTCGGACTTGTAACGTTATGGGCCAGGGCTCGCAAAGCCCAACGTCCCAGGGCTGTGTTTTTCAGATGGGCTATCTTAAATAGTGAAATTACATTCCACGCGTGCGTGTGTGTATGGTTCGCGGTTATAGTCACAGATCGGGCCGGCCAAGTAATACAAAAATTACATTCCAATCAATGGCGGGTGGATGAGAGATGAATCATTGTGCTTGTTTGATAAAGATATTTCGCGAGTCCTGTGAGCGTTTCCCCAGACGATTCCCACATGTACTGAGAGGAGGTGAAGCTCATTAAATATGCAAATCTTATCCAATCCTAGCTGTGGGCGTTTACTTCCAAGTCTTCACTGCGGCACGCCCATCAAAACCGAGCGTTTCTTCAGAGAGTCTCAAAACCAAGGCAGAAAATAGCCTATTACTGATTAATTATGATATTTCTGAATGTTAAAACCACACAAGCATCATAAGTAGACCTCAGACAACAGTATACATTTTTTTTAAAAGCCAGTTCATGACCCCTTTAAGCAGTAAAACGCTCATTTTGGTACTTAAGACTCACAAGCTGGGTTCCATTTTAAGGATTTAATCTAATTCTAATTCTATTTAATTCTAAATTCCATTTTATTTCATTCCAAATTTTCTTTTTTTTCCATTTAACATTTTCTGTATTCCATTTTAAGGATTTATGTCTAATTAATTGAATTAATAAAAAACAACTTAAATAATAGGGCCCTATGAAATGTTCCTCCACCCCCAAATGTTGTGTATTTTAGTTTTTCTGGTAATCAAATGAAGGCAAATTTTTTTTTAAATCAAATTAAATGTAAATAAACCCTTTACATTTTTGGCAAACAAACAAATTGCTGCACAAGTTAAAATTGAAACATGGAAGAAGAAACGCGTTATTATTTCTTTAAAAAAAGTTTGAATAATTATTGTATTGTTGTTATCAGTAGTAGTATTACAGTAAGACATACATTATACTGTATAATAGTAATATATTTCATATTAATATATTTTAAATAGTCTTTAATTTTTATTTTGACGGGTTGCCATGAAGATCTTGAGTTTCTGTGTGCATGATATGTAGGGATGGGTATCGTTAAGGTTTTAGCACAGGGCTCTACGCTAACATTTTTCTTGAGGAGCACTAATTTAAAAAAATGAGTAGCACAGTCAAAAATTTAGGAGCACTTTCTGATCAATAACACGCATTCCAATCATAACTTTCCCATTACAGGATGATCTTTGTCCCTTTAAATTAATGTCCAGGGGCATTTTTACCATTATAAGAGCAATGTTTTCTAATCTTATTAAATGTATGCATCATCTTTTGTCAATTTCTTCAATTAAAATAGAAAAGTTGTTTTTAAAATGTTAATTCAAACAATAAATTCAGTTAGAGCAATAAGACACAACCAGACTGTTACCAATCTAATTAAATCAGCATCAAAAGATCAATCTTTGCACTGTAGAAGTGGCACAGCAGCTCCGTCTGAAGTGCTGTTTAGACACATTTACATAGACTTAATGCAGCTCATGGGTAAATAATGTTGTATGAGTGTTTAAAATATAAGTTTTTGAATTTAGAAATAGGCTATGTACAAGTTAAACTTAATTAAAAGATTTATATTTTAAATAAAAAGTCCATGCAAAGTATAAATGAAAATAAAACAGCCAGTAGGGGGCGTCAAGTCTACGTGGGAGTCATTAATTCATTCAATCGTTCAAGCGCAAATTCATTCGATCGAACCGCTTGGAGATGCGCAACAGTTCTGGTGTAGTTTTGATTTTCACGAAATAAACAGTATTGTGGCTCAAACGTTGTTACTTAATATCAACGTGTCTATTGGACTTTTGTACAAGATCAGTATCACATTTGCAATCATGCCAATACTCGGCGCAATAGCTGTCTGTAACTTTAGGCGCTCTGGCGCTTGATAAACATAACTGCAGGCGTCTCGCGGAAGAACACTGCAGCCGGATCTACTTCTCTCTGTTTATGTCTATGGCGAGTCACGCAGGGACTGTGCTCCTCCGCAGCGCTGCGACCCGAACTGGAGTTGAATAGTCAGAATATAAACACGTATTATATGTGTACCGTAGTGATTCAGGGTAAGACAAAAACACGGTTTGGAAAATGGATTCATGATGTACTCACTCATATGCATCTTGTCATTTTTATGGACTGCAGCTGATAAAGATTAAATCAAGAACTCATACAGGGGCGTTTTTAAATTTTTGGTGGCATTTTTGCCCCAAGCCCCTGTTAAGTCGAGGGTGGGGCGCACAGAGGGGGACTCCCGGGGGAAGTAGTAGTTCTATATCACAATCGCAGTCGGAAAAAAATAAATAAATAAAGCGTTGATGATGGCTCTCCTTCTTGAAGTAAGAATTGCATTGACCCTCACTCCTCTACTTCATCTCCTCCCCAGGCGCTTCTTACATCCGGCCTGGGGTGGGAACGAGACGCTGCGTCGCTTTGCCATGCCTCAGGGCTTGCCTGCCAAACATTCCCTTCAGACGAAAAGTGGTGTCATGTTGGCAAGGCGCCCTTATATACTTCCTGGTCGCACCTTGATGATATCATAGGCTGTTGACGGTCAATAGGATTGCCGTGATTCGATAGTAGTTCAGACACCTGTCACGCTGGAGGCGTTCCCTGTAGCGTCAGCTGACGCAGCGTCTCGTTCCCTGTTCTCAGGGAACTAGGGTTACATACGTAACCGAGACGTTTTCCAGCGGTTACATCAGTTCAGATCAAATGTGTGCATCCGTTACACAGGACATCAGTTCTGACGGATCTCTTCCCTAATCGTCCCTCCCTAACATCTTCGTCTCGTTTTTATTTGTTGACGAAAATGACGGTTGATTTTCCTCATAGTTTTTGTCATCCAACACTAGTTTTTATTTAGTTATCGTCTCGGTTTCGTCATTGAAAAAAGGTTGTTGACGAAAATTATGACGAAAATTATTCGTCAACGAAATTAACACTGGTTTCACACACAGCACGCACGCGCACACACACAAGCCGCCTTGAAGTTGGAAACAGCGTCTCTTCCATGGATTATTGTGCATTTAATGGCTAATTTTAGCAAACACTGCCTTTTACAACAATCACTGATTCTGACGTTAAGTTCAGGTTTACACAGTTTTTACAGTTCCCACCCGTTCCTTATTTCCATTTCAGAAAGTTGGCAACCCTAGGAGCGCGGGGCACAACCTAACGCGGGGTTAGTTGTAACACGCATGTTTTAACCCTTTCCACACATGCCAGAATGACCAAACTTAGTGTATTTACTAGTTGCCATATCAACATTATTTAGAGAAAATAATGGCGCCAAAATTAAAAAATCTCTGGAAGATATCACTGAACATGTATTTAACCATAACAAAAGTAAATGTCTTACTTAAGTTTAGTTTTCATCTCTGTTTTTTGTGTTTATTTAAAATAAGACAAATCCGATATTATTGTAATCTTGTATCTGTTATTTAACAGTTGAGCTGGTTCTTTAATGCTGATCTAAGAGCAGAAGACACGAGCCGCGGTTTACATCCCAGTGGAGCAGATGGGGTGTGTGTTAACACTGCCTTACAATGAGAAATATGCCATTATATTCTATACTTTTATGAATTATTTTGAAAAACCATGAGAAAAGTGTGATTAATGACTGAGAGTTAATGTTCATAAATTATTATTTATTATTATGTTTTGAACTCTGCTGTATTTAGCGATGTGTTTGTAGTCAAACTCAAAAATGCTTATATTTTTAATGATTAAAAAATGCTATTATTTTATTTTAAAAAGTTAATGATTGTATTTTGTTGACAAAATATTTTAGTTTGTCTTGTATATTTTTTTGATTATATCAGGTGACATTTTAAGTTGTTATTTGGTCATGTCACATTGTGCCCCCTCACATGTTAAAATGTACTCCACCTATGGGGCATGTTGTCACATTTCACTTCCATTCTTTCGGGGTAAATCAAGAAAAAAGTAAACACTGTATTAATGAAACAAAACCACATAATTGTACTAGACATGTGTGCAATTAATGTGGGAAACAATAAATACTCTGAACCCCAAGTGGATTTACACAAACTGAGAAAGTCAAAAAGCGTTAGGTTGTGCCCCGTCTCCCCTACGTGTATTTTCTTCATTTCTCCAGAACCAACAGCAGAACCAAAAGCGTCGGAGATTATCGATACTGCGGTCTTTGATAATTTAGCACCGGGGCTCATTTAATACTGGGTTTCGGTACCCACCCCTAATGATATGACAGATTTTCTCATAAAGCAACTCTGGAGACGAAGTTCATGTGTTCACGTCGTAAACACTGCGAGCGTCACGCGTGCTTCAGTGTGTGTGTGTGTGGGAAAGAAATCGGAATCGCAAAGACGTGAGACTGATCAGATCCGGCTGATCATGCGGAAAATCATCTGATTCCGATCCCTGGCCGGTCGATCGGTGCATCTCTATTCCTTAGTATGAATTACCCATAAACATCACTTACACAACATATGGGCAATAATCAATGCTTGAAATCCTAAAGGCCATTTTCATGTCATTCCTCTTTTGTTTAATTCCCTCTTCCGGTCGTTCCGATTCAATTTCAACCCATGGATTGACTCAACTCTTCAAGCCTGGATTTTCCCGATCCTGCTAGACAGACATCATGAATATCTCCACGTTTAACCTCTGCAGACCCTAAAGGAAGTCCACTAGTGCCACATGACAAATGACTCGTGCTTTCTTACAAACCCCTACAGAATGAAGACCTGAGGGGGGTCAACCGTATGTGTGTGTGTGTGTGTGTGTGTGTGTGTGTGAGGTAAAGCTGTTATCCCGCTCTAACACTCCATTAGCTCATTGATCAGTGTAAAAGCAGGAGGGAGAGAATGACAATGTGATCCATCACAGCGAAACACACACACACACACACACACACACACAGAACAAAGCTGTACTCGTCGTTCGCAATTGACAGATTTCTGTACGCCTGGTGCATTGGCTCTTAAAGGGACGGTTCGCTCAGAAAGCCAAACACTGTTATCATCTATTTGCCTTCATGTCACACAAAACGTGTGTTATTTTTCCATAGAATGAAAGCGGATGGTCACCGGTGGGAAAAAAAGCCCTGTTCCTTAGAGCTATCATATGGCTTAGAGAATATGTAGTGTAAATCTTACGGACTGCTCTTCTGAGCGACGCGTGCGGTGATTGACAGGGTTTTATCTTCGCGGAGTCTGGCGTTGAGAGGAAAAGCTTCATGCTTGATCCGGCTACTCTGACTCAGACCCAAACTCAGATCTGTTGGGTTCTGTTTGTTTCAGTGATCAGGCGGCGGAGCTTACTGGAAAAACAACAAGAAGTTCAATGCAAAGGGAGATACATTCTTTATAAGGACTAGGGCTGGGTGAAACATATTGATTTCTCGATTTGAATCGATTCTCACTTTTACGAAACAATATCGATTCTTAAATCCCAAGAATCGACCAGTCATCCTGTTTTCAGTTAATGAATGAAATAAACATTGTAGCACGCCTCCCATCCAATAAATCACAATAATATTTGTGCTTTATTACTATTGATATGAAACAAAGTCTCAGATTTCAAATTACGTCTATTTTTTTAAACGAAATTCAAAAACATAAATAGATCGCTCTGGTTCAGCTCTAGAGAACATGAACTGATCTTCTCTTCCGCCTTATACCAGTTACAGCGCGACATAAACATGAATGAGCTTCTGAAAGTGTGTTAAAAGATACAGGACAACTTACCGAAATCTGTATCATGTCACATAGAATAGCTCAATAAGTGTTTCAACCGCAGAAAGACATTGGTAAAACGGCTTGTAAACAATGTCATGTAACGTCACATTTACCTTAGAAAAACCATATCCAGTGTCCAAACTCGTTATGGTGCGTTCACACCAGACGCGAATGACGCGATTCGCACAAGTGATTTACATGTTAAGTCAATGCAAAGACGCGAATAGACATTCTGTTAACCAATCAGGCGCTTGCTCTAGTAGTGACAACAATGAGGAGAACATCTGTATATTAATATCTGGTTCAGACAATATGATTATCACTGTGATAACATTAAATGACATGAAACACAACCCAGTCTCTTTTTGTTAAATGCAAGTTTATGTTTGATCAATAATACAAAAGTAGAAGTAAAAGGTATAATAAGCTCTACATGAAATAAAGCAAACAATTCAGTCAAACATTCAAAGTCAGCGCTAGTCGGCTACAACGCTAACGTAAAGTTATAGCCTAAAAATAAAAAAGTAATCAGACATCAGAGCCAGCGGCAGACGGCCGGAGGACTGGCCGAGGAAAGGCTGCTCTCGCCGGGGTTAATGAGCGCTGAGCACCGCTGATCCACTGGAGCTCACAACTCCACACACGCCAGATCAAATGTTCAAATAGGCGCTCTCTTTATAAATAAACCACATATTTGAGCTTTAAACAACTACATTATCACCTGAAAAAGTCTTAAAACTACGTTTTGTCACACAAAAGACGTGTAAACACAGCCCATGTCAGCCATTTCTCAACGAGACGAGCCGCTGGCAGAAGCCCCGCCCATAACGCAAATTCACGTCTGTTGTGAAGTGAATGTCACTCGCGAATGAAGCGAGTAAACTCAAAATGTCCAACTTTGCGCGAATAGCGCGATTTATTTGCGTCTGGTGTGAACGCACCATTAGTCAGCTAGAAAAATTAACTCTAGAGCGGAGCATTTTGCTAATTATATGCACCACATTACATAGGATTTTCATTGTCAATGTTCTTCAATATTTAATGCATGTATGAATGAATAAATCTGGCACGTTTTTATGACAGCCACCATTTAAATGTTTACATTTAAAAAAACTAATTGTAGTAGTACTAATTATGATTATGTAAATGTAAAGTTAATATTATAACTTCATTATTATTATAAAAAAAAACATAATTTAGTGTCATTTAAGTCACCCTCAATATTAATAGGCTAATGTAGTATCAACTGACTCCCATAGTTTACAACATTAGTTCAGAAATTTGTTTTCCTTGAGAAATTTTCCATGTATAATACCTGATACATTTCCAAAATAATCGATATTGAATTGAATAGAATCGAAACGAATCGAATCGAATTGTGAAATTTGTGTCAATACCCAGCCCTAATAAGGACTACAACAAACGGCTGGTAGGGACAACGAGCTTATTCACGGGTTAGTGACATCACAAACCCTAAAATTTACATAAACCCCGCCCCCGGGAACATGTTGAGAAGAGGAAGAGTTGTTGCACATCTGGGATAAAGTCATAAAGCAAGATGACATCATCAGTTATAACCGTAATTACACTAAACTATCCCTGTTCTCTCTTCATCAGCAGATATTCTCGGGCACATCTTACCCCACACCAGCGCTTTATAGATTATCGTGACAGAAGATGCTAATCAATGACTGAAGATAAACTCATAAACTATCCCTTCACAAACGTCCTGTCTCGTTCTACATGTCGTCTCTTCGTCTGGAGTCTCTCCATCATTGTCCGACTCCGGTTTGATCATAAAAGACTGAACATTTTCAGTGTGCGTGAGGTGATCAGAGCTGCTAACATGAGCTCTTGAAGCTCCGCCCCTCTTCTTAAAAGGGGGGCGGGAGCAGCAGCTCATTTGCATTTAAAGGGACACACGCACACAAAAAACGACGCGTTTTTGCCTACCCTCAAAAAATATTCTCTCAAAATATACTTTGCCGACTCATTTTTTATCTGATTCCAACAAATAATACATAATTTTGAAGGTTTTTTATAAACAATAACTTTGATAATGTGCTAATTGTAACTCATTGATAGGTTTTATGTATATCTCAGCCTCACCTTTTAGTGTGGTTTTAGTGGTCCACACACACACACACACACACACACACACACACACACACACACACACACACACACACACACACACACACACACACACACACACACACACACACACACACACACACCCACACACACACACACTCTCTCTCAGCCCATAGACATATGGTTTCCATAACCAGGCCCTATTGGGTCTCATGGAGGAAGGGTACTGTACTGAGTTTCTCTAGTCTTTGTATGTAGGAGGATCTCAGTGTTCTCATGGTGGAAATAATGATTACCAGATGTGTTGTATACATTATACTGATATCACGTGGCTCACGTTCTTATAATATAGTACATACATGATGTAATTCTTTTCCATTGGTTGAAGCCATAAGACGCCTCTTTTCCTTTGCCTATATATCTGATATCCTTTGTTCAATAAATTGAAGATTTTCCTTCCCTCAGATCTGAGCAGTCATTGTCTTTGAATCACCGAGACATGCTGAGAAGGGCACAGAACGGGACAGGGTTTAATTGAGACCTATCACTCATTTTGGCGTTCATGGCACTTTTTATTTCTGAAAAGTTTTAGTTGGACCAGGGCCGTGCACAGACATTTAAAGGGGCAAGGGGCACTATAAGGGGATTGAGTATCATCAAACCTTTTACAATCATATTGCAAATTCAATTGTTTAAAGAAGTGTGGTGTGGTTCGATTTCGATTAATCGTGCAGCCCTAGTGGAGTTAGGCTCTGACCAGGGGTTGAGTTACCCTTTAATGGGAATGTTAGCAAAACGTTCGTTCGCTGGGTCTGTACTCAGAGCTAACACACTGGCAATTACAAAAAACTCATTGTGACATAACTTGAAGGCTGTGTATGCTTGAACAACGTGTTCTGTCTGCTGTAAACACAACAAACTGCCAACAGGTCATCTTTTAGAGAATAAGAACATATCACAGCGCACATCACAACACTGAACATCATTCAGCTGCTTTATTTACGTGCGTGTGCTGTGAGATTTACTGTTCTGTGCTGAGATTCAGTTTATAAACACAATATAAATATTACTAAAGCATCAGTGCGAGAGACAGACAGACAGAGCCACAGGACAACATGAACATGACAATCGTCATCATTTCATTCTCTGTGAATTACTAGACAGTTTATTCTTCCTCCGACAACTGATATTGTCACCGCTCAGATGAGGCCCGAACTCAATAAACCAGATTTACTGAAGGAAAAACGAGTGTGTACGTCTGTGCAAAAGCACCAAAGCACTCAACAACACACATGATTTGAGGAATCATTCATGTCTGGAGCATGAACACACACACACACACACACACACACACACACACACACACACACACACACACACACACACACACACACACACACACACACACACACTTATGTTTAAGAGTGTGTTTAAATCCCTGCTTGCAGACAACACTAATGAATCCAGACGATATTCCCCTGTTTTTCTGTACCGTTAATACTACAGGTCAGAGCGTTACTGAGGCATCTGATCTCAGTAAACACAAGCCACAAGACACGAATCAAACAAGCAGATTCATGAGAGAAACCCACGCAGAGTGACACTAAGCCCGGAGACTTACATACACTCAGACAGATGGAAGTGCCCCGGATAAAGCCGCCGGGTCTCCGATAAACCTGCCAGGCACCTGTAATCCCAAATCACTTTTTACACATATTTATACAGACACACACACAGAGCTCATAGCCTGCAAAAACCCTCTCAAACGGAAAATAAATGGGATGTGTTGCAAATCGACTTTTTGACATCCGTGTCTTTCCATGAATTTCACTCCAGTGAAAAGTTAAGCGCGGGGGACCGAGTGTTAGCACACACACCCTGAAAACATCTTTCAGAGTATTCCAGAAAGCACATCATCACCAAAGATGATCCGCCTCGCCTCTCTCAACCCCTGATACACCACACCACACTACTCTTACACTTTCATTTTTTTGCAATATGCGGCATATACACTCACCTAAAGGATTATTAGGAACACCTGTTCAATTTCTCATTAATGCAATTATCTAATCAACCAATCACATGGCAGTTGCTTCAATGCATTTAGGGGTGTGGTCCTGGTCAAGACAATCTCCTGAACTCCAAACTGAATGTCAGAATGGGAAAGAAAGGGGATTTAAGCAATTTTGAGCGTGGCATGGTTGTTAGTGCCAGACGGGCCGGTCTGAGTATTTCACAATCTGCTCAGTTACTGGGATTTTCACGCACAACCATTTCTAGGGTTTACAAAGAATGGTGTGAAAAGGGAAACACATCCAGTATGCGGCAGTCCTGTGGGCCAAAATGCCTTGTTGATGCTAGAGGTCAGAGGAGAATGGGCCGACTGATTCAAGCTGATAGAAGAGCAACTTTGACTGAAATAACCACTCGTTACAACCGAGGTATGCAGCAAAGCATTTGTGAAGCCACAACACGCACAACCTTGAGGCGGATGGGCTACAACAGCAGAAGACCCCACCGGGTACCACTCATCTCCACTACAAATAGGAAAAAGAGGCTACAATTTGCATGAGCTCACCAAAATTGAACAGTTGAAGACTGGAAAAATGTTGCCTGGTCTGATGAGTCTGGATTTCTGTTGAGACATTCAGATGGTAGAGTCAGAATTTGGCGTAAACAGAATGAGAACATGGATCCATCATGCCTTGTTACCACTGTGCAGGCTGATGGTGGTGGTGTAATTGTGTGGGGGATGTTTTCTTGGCACACTTTAGGCCCCTTAGTGCCAATTGGACATCTTTTAAATGCCACGGCCTACCTGAGCATTGTTTCTGACCATGTCCATCCCTTTATGACCACCATGTGCCCATCCTCTGATGGCTACTTCCAGCAGGATAATGCCCCATGTCACAAAGCTCCAATCATTTCAAATTGGTTTCTTGAACATGACAATGAGTTCACTGTACAAAAATGACCCCCACAGTCCCCAGATCTCAACCCAATAGAGCATCTTTGGGATGTGGTGGAACGGGAGCTTCGTGCCCTGGATGTGCATCCCACAAATCTCCATCAACTGCAAGATGCTATCCTATCAATATGGGCCAACATTTTTAAAGAATGCTTTCAGCTCCTTGTTGAATCAATGCCACGTAGAATTAAGGCAGTTCTGAAGGCGAAAGGGGGTCAAACACAGTATTAGTGGTGCTCCTAATAATCCTTTAGGTGAGTGTACAGCTATAGGGCAGGAAGAGTTAAATGAACTCATTACATCTATACAAACAACATAATGAGGGGCTTTCGCACTGGGTAGTTCCAGAGTGGTTCCCCGAGAACTAAAAGTTCCCCTAGGAACATTTTCCTGGTTGCATTCGTGTAACCCCTCCTGTTCAAACCACCTGCTCCAAGCGGGGCTCGAACCCGGGTCCGCCGGCATAAGAGTCAGACACTCTAACAAGGAGGCTAAAGGCTGACCTCAGTCGCTAGAGCGTCTCTTGAGATCAGGGGAGTGAGGTTTACTCGTACAGCGACTACTAGCTGGCCTTCGTTACACTCACCCCCCTAAACCTCACTCCCATCCGGGTCACGGCACCAATTTAACCCCTCCTGTTCGAAACACCATAGAAACGTCCTCTGCACGCAATTGGACAGCGCTACCACCAACCAGAGCAACGAAGAAGGTGAAGCGGAGCTAGTTGATAGATCAAACTTTCACTGTATCCGGTTGGCAAAACTCCAAACACATCTTCCTTTCTTTCACCAGCTTCTTTGTTTACGAGTAGCACGAGGAACCTGCAACTCTGCCGTCATTATGTTAAGCCCGCCCACCGACTCTTTACACGATGTGATTGGCCTGACCAGAGTTTATTTTTTCCAGCTCGTACACCAACGGAGAGTTGCTAGACTACCCTGGCTGCAAATTAGATTTGCTGCCGCTAGGGTGCGTCTAGATTTCTAGGCTAGCCGATTGTCGCTAGCTGTGCAGAATTACATAATCATCTTTCATTTGGTCCATTACAAAATCCAATTTGGATTTTCTCTTTAGCGTAAAGGTTGAGAGGTCCATCTATCACGGGTTTCCATGTCCGTTGAGTTAGTTAGTGGAGTAAATATAATCTGTGTATGTACACGGCTTTTTAAAAATGGTGGGTGCTGGTGTTTTACGTACGTTCGGCAAATGGTAAATGGACTGCATTTATATAGCGCTCTCAACAGACCCATGGCTATCCAAAGCGCTTTACATACTGCCTCACATTCACTCATTCATACACCGATGGTAGCTCGGTCAGCCATGCAAGGCGCCATCCAGCTCGTCGGGAGCAGCTGGGGTTAGGTGTCACCTCGACAATTGGTCAGGTGGAACCAGGGATTGAACCACCAACCTTCCAGTTTGTAGACAGCGTTGATTTAGCGTTGATTTAGACCCCACTCTGAAGTCGGAGCTAATTTAGTTCCCCAAAAGGGAGTTAAATTAGAACTAAAATAGTTCCTAGTTCCTGCTGTGCGATCACATCAAAAACCAGTGAGGGGTTGTTTTTCAGGGGTTGGGCTTGGCTCCTTAGTTCCAGTGAAAGGAACTCTTAATGCTTCACCAAGACATTTTGGACAATTTCACGCTCCCAACTTTGTGGGAACAGTTTGGGGACGGCCCCTAACAAAAATGATTTTTATTCTCAGACTTCTGACACGAGGGTGAGTAATTAATGACAGAATGTGTATTTTTTGGTGAACTACCCCTTTAAAAGCGCTACACAAATAAAGGTGAATTGAATATGCTCTGAGAACAATGTAGAATTGCATAACGCATGCTGCTTCACATACTATATTTAAAAAACAACAGGAAGTAATTTAGCTTTTCATCTACTGATGCCAACACAATGAAAACTTCTCTGGTCTTTACCGTCTCCGTTTCTCGGATCACGATTCTCAGACGTTACATATTGGGTTGTCTTGTGAGTTTTTTCTCGGGGCTGATGACAGATGGTGCATTTGGAAGCAGGTGCGTGAACAAAGCAATTACATCCAAAATAGAGCACCGGCTCCATCATTAACACCCCCACCCACATCCCCTCACCTCTTCATCCTTAAAACACAGGCTCCTTCAGGGCGTTTTAAAGTTTTATCCCGGTTATGTAAAATAATTCAAGCCCATCCCTGTGGTGTTTATCAGCTAATGGAGAACAAAGCGAGAAGTAAACGTGCAAACACAAGGCCAATCGAGTGGAGCTGAGAGACCGCGCACACCTGCTCTAGATCAGTATTTACACCTGTTTAAGGTCAAAGATCACACTTGGCTGATCAGTGTCACAATATTTGCTGTATTTATGATTATTTTGCGCTGCTATATTTGAGCTGCCAGTGTTTTAAAGGAACACGCCAACTTTTTGGGACTTTAGCTTATTCATCGTATCCCCCAGAGTTAGATGAGTCGATACATACCATTCTCATCTCGGTGCCATAACTCTGTCTGCTAGCCTAGCTTAGCACAAAGACTGGAGGTAAATGGCTCCAGCTAGCCTACTGCTCAACAAGTGACAAAATAACGCCAACATTTTCCTATTTACATGTTGTGATGTGTATATTAACATCGTGTACTAAGACCGACGGAAAATGAAAAGTTGTGATTTTCTAGACCGATATGGCGAGGAACTATACTCTCATTCCTGCATAATGATCAAGGAACTTTGAGGTGCGGCGCAATGATATTACGCAGCACCTGATAGTCCCCAGCGCTCTCTGTGCAAGCAGATTGTCATGTTGTGTAGCGGACCCTGTCCGAATGATGGCCAGACTTTACTGATGTTTCATGGAGTTTATCGAAACCGTTTGATCTCCAAAAAATCACTGTAAGAGCTGAACAAATAAAGCAAAGAAGTGCGCATTAACACCTCGTACACAAACTCTCTCTCTTCATAGCATTAGCATTAACATACAGCGAAATACACAAAAATACTCATTACAGATGACAGTAAACAAGAACAAACACACCTTATGCCTTTTCGGGGGGTGCTTAACAAACTGCAAACTTTAAATCTGCCTAACCACTCCGATGAACCGCGAGCTCTCACTATCTTTCCGTAGACTACAGCATCCGTCAAAATAAAAGTCCCTACTTATTAAGACAGATAATGCAGACCGTAAACCTATTTAAACACACAGAGATGTCAAAAACGTACACAAAAAACAAATTATAAGATAAATCACAATGAAGTCTGTTACACGTTGGTTATGTTGATGGTTAGCCTATTTTCAGGCGCTGCATAATATCATTGCGCCGCTGCACTCATGGCAGTAAAATTCCTTGATCATTACGCAGGAATGAGAGTATAGTTCCTCGCCATATCGGTCTAGAAAATCACAACTTTTAATTTTCCGTCTGTCTTAGTACACGATGTAACTACACACATCACAACATGTAAATAGGAAAATGTTGGCGTTATTTTGTCTCTTATTGAGCAGTAGGCTAGCTGGAGCCATTTACCTCCAGTCTTTGTGCTAAGCTAGGCTAGCGGTGGGTGTGTTATGGCACGGAGATGAGAATGGTGTGTATGGACTTATCTAACTCTGGGGAATATGGGGAATAAGATAAAGTCCCAAAAAGTCGGTGTGTTCCTTTAAACAGACGATCGAGTGGCGCTGATGGCACGGAAGGCGTAATAAATCCCCAGAGGCAGCCGAAAGAAGCGCCCGTCCGTGTTTAACATGCTATATAGCCATAGACTAAACCCTGAGGCCTCTCAGACGGCTTTCTTAAATCACGCAGAAACAGCTCAAGACCAACGTTCATCACAAACCCCAAAATCTATGAAGAATAAAAGGGCAATTTCTGGAGATGAGATGAGAAATGCAGCCCATATCAATGTTTATTGAGCTTGTCAGGCTCTGATCAGCCTCTTGCCTACACACACACACACACACACACACACACACACACTATAAACACACCAGTGGTGGATAAAGTACTTGAAATCCACACTTGAGTAAAAGTATAGATATCTCACCAGAATCTACTTTGGTAGAAGTTAAAGTCACACAGAATAATACTTGAGCAAATGTTTTAAAGTATGTGTTTCGTCAAAGACGAAATGTGAAATATGTGCTTGGTTGTCTTTATGCTTTGTGTGTGTGTGTGTGTGTGTGTGTGTGTGTGTGAGAGTGAGCGCCCCCTTTTGTTAGTATGTGTGTGTGTGTGTGTGTGCACACGTGTGTTTTAAAAGCAATTACTTGGTTTTGTTGAACATGAAATGTGGAGATATCTGCTTTTGCTAAAAAACTAACTTTAAAGGCGCAGTGTGTAATATTTATGAGGATTTATTGACTGAAATGCAATATAATATACATACCAGTAACTATCAGGGCTCGACATTAACACTTGTCCAGGACAAGTATTTTTTGAAGGGGCAAGTGAAAGAGAATTTTACTTGCCCGACCGGACAAGCTGATTAAAACGTCAAAAAATAACTAGGGAATCACCAAAATGCAAGAATGATTCTGCATTCATAACATCATTTAATGCAGTGTAAATTTTTTAATTTGATTGGTAACAGCCCTATAGTGTCTTATTCTAGTTTAATTTATTGATCAAATTTAAGAACATAAAATGAAAGCTGAAGCATAGCCTATATTTAATAAGATTAGAGAAATAAAAGGTAAAAATATCACAAATATGCATATTTAACCTTAAAATGCATACCTCGGGTCTTTAGTGACCCGAGACGTCATTCATACTCTCCTCCTCCTCATTCGTTTTTTAAAGTTAGACATCAACCTTCTTAGTATTCCTCAATCAATCCATTGTTTTTCCACTAGTTTTTTGTCAAAATTGTATCGGGTCGCTAACGACCCGAGGTGTGTAAGATTGTACACATTTTTTTCTGCACAATAATAAATGAATCTATAATGACGAAATGAGTGCAATTCACCTTTTTCCACAAGGTGGCAGTGTCTGAGGCACAATGATGAAGTGACGCTTCACTCATACTTACCTCAGACAGAAAACGAAACAATAATAATTATAATCTGCAAAACTTGAAATGGCTGAGCGATTTACTGCAGAGCAAGAACTGAACACAATCAAATATTCCTGTCACTGTCACTTGATGATGGATCTGGTGAAGGAAGCTGTCAGTGATCAAAATATTGATTTTCAAGACGGTGAGTTTTGAGAATATGCGTGAGATGGCGAATATGATCCAGATGCTGAATGTAGTGGGACATGAGTTCTGATGAGGACAGTGGTGATGGTGTAAAACATCTGCTCAAACTGAACCCTTCCAAGCTCCAAAAGGGAACGAAATATGTTTTATTTTATTCTTCTGTAATTGTTGCTCTAATATCAGGAGTTTTATATAATATCGCGACAGGTATAGTTTATCCATGTTAGATGTAGATCTGGGTCGCTAAAGACCCCAAAATGTAAGAATGTTTGGCAAAACAGTCATGCATTTAAGGGTTAAAATGTCAAAGTTGATTGAACACTGGTGAGAATATTGCTTCAGAATAATTTATATTTATAACACACACAAAAAAATTCTGGACAAGCACATGAACCGGCTTAATATCGAGCCTTGACTGTGTTTTCAGTGGTGTATAAAGACCATTACGTTTTTTTAGCTTAGAATGAGCCGTTTCTATCTACACACACCGCGGGTCTCCTTTCAGTGAAGCCGCCATTTTGCGCCGCCATGTTTCTACGGTAGCCCTAAAGGGACAAACTTCTCTACGGAGCGCTAGCTACTCTCTGCTGTTTCAGGCGACATCTTTGTCCTGTGTCGGCCACCGTAGCTTCTCTGTGTGCTTTGAAAGAGAGGGGGCGGTTGCAATTCACAACCTCACCACTAGATGCCGCTAAAACTTACACACTGCACCTTTAGATTTGAATGCAATTTTGCATTTCCAGTAATTTAAGAATGATATTTGTACTGGAAAACAAGACAAAAAATATATTTTTGCAGTGTAAGTCATCATTGCATGTTCAACTGGCAATGATGTTTACGATAGTCAAATAACTATTTAAAGGTGCAGTGTGTAATATTTATGAGGATCTATTGACTGATATGCAATATAATATACATAACTATGTGTATAAAGACCGTTATGTTTTATTATCTTAGAATGAGCCGTTTCTATCTACACACACCACGGGTCTCCTTTCAGTGAAGCCGCCATTTTGCGCCGCCATGTTTCTACGGTAGCCCTAAAGGGACAAACTTCTCTACAGAGCGCTAGCTACTCTCTGCTGTCTCAGACGGCATCTTTGTCCTGTGTCGGCCACCGTAGCTTCTCTGTGTGCTTTGAAAGAGAGGGGGCGATTCGCAACCTCACCACTAGATGCCGCAAAAACTTACACACTGCACCTTTAACATATAAAAAAAACATACTTTCAACTAACTTTAAGTTTTTGTATTTTTTTTGTTGATATTATTACTTAATCAAAACAACTCAACTGCAGTTTGATTGATGATTGATGAAAATTAAGAAAAACTGAGATCTGTTTTAGCAAATTAACTCTTCATATGCTTCTGTTTTAGGACACTTGATGACTGTCTTATCAAAATATTTTATAGTAACGATTAAAAAAGGCCAGCCTTCGCTCCCCACGTGCATCAATGAGCCTCGGCCGCCCATGACCCTGTGGCCGGTTCTCCACTGTTCCTTCCACTTTTGATAGAGACTGACCACTGCAGACCGGGAACACCCCACAAGAGCTGCAGTTCTGGAGATGCTCTGACCCAGTCGTCTAGCCGTCACAATCTGGCCCAAACTCGCTCAAATCCTTACGCTTGCCTATTTCTCCTGCTTCTAACACATCAACTCTGAGGACGAAATGTTCACTTGCTGCCTAATATATCCCACCCACTAACAGGAGATCATCCTGTCGTGATCGTGTTATTCTCTCCACCTCACAGATCCGATATTACAGATCCATGGTTTGATTTGGTTGGTTTTATATCCTGCTGCTGCTCGGGATGGAGGACTCTCACAGTCAGCTATATATTAACGGAGGAGGTGCGTTATTTTTGGTCAGCACTTGGAGAAAGTGTGAAGAAGAAAGCGAACGACATAAAGGGAGAGAAAGAGTGGGTGGGCTCTTTAAAGAGCATCCTTCTCTGTGGGGCAGCGGGCTTTGAACGCGCGCGCACACACACACACACTCGCGCTGAAGCCGAGGTCATTGTTTTCTATCCCACAGCAGGTTCTTCAAACTTCAGCTGCACGTCAGAACTCTCCAAACGGAGAGAGAGCGGGCGTAACCGTGGGAGGCGCTGCTGACCCCAACTCCTGGCCACCGCGATTCATCTCCTGTGCATTCCTGCTTTATTTACAGAGTTTGTGAGCGACTACAGTCGAGTTTTGTAGGTGGACGCTTCCTCGGTTGAGGAATGTCGGCGTCTGTTCGGGGAGATATCAGCCAAGACAGCTCGACTGTAATCCTGATGAGAGGACGAGAGCTTATAATCGTTCAGATTAGTGATACCATCCGTCTCAACACCAAGTCTGCTCATTAATAGCCTGTTTTAAAGGCCCAGTTCACCCAAACATGAGCGCTCTGTCGTGTCCTCGCCCCCAGATGGAGAATATTTACAATGAACCCTATAGCACTGCATTGATTCATGCGTCTTTCTCTGGACTTTCTGCTCATTATTTGCTCAAATCTACGCTGATGCTCTGCTCCTTTATTCTCGCATGACTTCAGAAGATTTGGAATATGGACAGAACGATGTTTTTAATATTTTATAAGCCACAGATCCCCATATATGATCATCCTCATGCTGAGGGACCTCCATCCTGAAGTTGTGAATAAGATATTATTTAGTTTCTATAACATTATTCTAATTTGTATTATTTATTAATTCTAATATCACTTTTTAATTAATTAAATATATTTATTTATTAATATTTATTATTGTTTGAATCAAACTTTTCATTATTTTATTCATTTGTACATTTTTAGTATTTTTTAATTCTAATATAACTTTTTAAATAATTAAATATATTTATTTGAATATCATTTATAATGTATTTATTTCAATCATTCATTTTATTTATTTAAATATTTTTTGTTTATACAAACATTTTCAGTTTTTATTTTATATTTTAATGTTTTTTTAAATAATTTATTAAATTTTACATTTATATTATCTATTAATTCTCATTTTTAAATGATTCAATATATTTATTTTAATATCATTTATAATTTATTTCAATTTTATTTTTTGTTTTAATCAAACTTTTCATTATTTATTTTATATTTTATTTGAATGTTTTTTAATAATGTATTACATTTTACATTTGTATTATGCATTCTAATATACCTTTTTAAAACTAAACATTTATTTTAATATAATTGATCATGTATTTATTGAAATCAATTTTATTTATTTATTTAAATGTTTTTATTATTTGTTTTAATCAAACTCTTCATTATTTTATTTTTATAGTTTATTAATTTTTTATTTTTTTTAATTCTAATATAACTTTTAAAATAATTAAATATATTTATTTTAATATAATTTATAATGTATACTGTTATTTCAATACATTTTATTTATTTATTTAAATGTTTTTATTATTTGTTTTAATCAAACTCTTCATTATTTTATTTTTATAGTTTATTTATTTCAATACATTTTATTTATTTAAATATTGTTTTTATGTATTTGTTTTAATCAAAATTTTATTAATTATATTTTTTATTTTAATGTTTTTAAATAATTTATTAAACTTGTATTATTTATTCACTCTAATAAAACTTTTAAAATAATTAAATATATTTATTTTAATATAATTTATAATGTATTTATTTAAATCAATTTTATTTAAATGTTTTTATTATTTGTTTTAATCAAACTCTTCATTATTTTATTTTTATAGTTTATTAATTGTTTATTTTTTTTAATTCTAATATAACTTTTTAAATAATTAAATATATTTATTTTAATATAATTTATAATATATACTGTTATTTCAATACATTTTATATATTTATTTGAATATTGTTTTTATGTATTTGTTTTAATTTATATTTATATTTTTTATTTTAATGTTTTTAAATAATTTATTGTATTATTTATTCACTCTAATAAAACTTTTAAAATAATTAAATATATTTATTTTAATATAATTTATAATGTATTTATTTCAACCAATTATATTTATTTATATGTTTTTATTATTTTTTAATCAAACTTTTCATTATTTTATTGTATATTTTATACATTTTTATTATTTATTAATTCTAATATAACTTGATATAATTTATTTAAATCAATTTTTTTTATTTATTTATGTTTTAATCAAAATTTCCTGTATTTATTTTATAATTTAATATTTTTTAATAATTTAAAATCTTTTACATTTTTATTATTTATTCATTCTAATATAACTTTTCAAATAATTTATTTTTAATATAATTTATCATTTATTTATTTCAATCAAATTATTTAATTTATTATTAAAATATGTATTTGTTTTTATCAAAATGTTCATAATTTAATTTTTAATTTTTTTTAAATATATTTCTACCACAGTTTTTCTCCTCATTTCTCCATGGACCCCAACACTTGGAGAAGAGCGACTCCTCGTCGTTGTGTGTCCACATGAGGGCGAGTAAACGACGACCTGAACTTGGCCGAGCTCTTCCTTTAGCCTCAAACGATCAATCGTAACGTGTTCACGTGCTCCAGGTATTGATGATATAAAGGGCCGTTAAATCAGCACACAAACTGATTGGGTATAATCCATAATTTCCCAGGAGTGCCGGCCGGACCCTCGTCTCGTGTGCCGCTGACAGCCGTAATGACTCGAGGGCCTCGGAGACGTTTGTGTGGAAAGAAAGAGACAATAAAAAATAACTGTGGGCCGTAACATTACAGCATCGTCTCTATTGATATCTGTGTTCACTACAGAGGCTCTTAAGATTAGATGTGTGTGTGTGTGTGTGTGTGTGTGTGTCAGCCGGGCCAGAACACCCCTATTAAACGCTTATTCTGGCCCACTGCGTCGGCCATTAGTGTACGGAAACCTATTAGTGCTGAGATTACACACACACACACACACACACACATCATCATAATGATCTCACGTACACCCACACACAGAATGATTTATACATCAGATCTACTGACAGTGTTTCAATATTAGTCTATATATATTCACCATTCTTTTCTTTTTAGACATTTTATTTATACATATTTTTATTATTTACTAATTTAATTTTAATCTAATTTTGTATTATTCAATAAAAATTCTCATTTATTTTATTATAATTTTTTTTTTACATAAATACATGAATAATAGAATGTAGAATATAAGTCGTATGGACTATTTTTATTGTAATTTAATTGTATTTTTGGTGTTTGATGGTCACACTCACACCAGAGTTATTTTAGTTTTATTAATATTTTTTTTATATATAATCAGTTTTATTTATATCTATTTTTTCATCATTCCTCATCATTTATTTATATATTTATTATATTAAATTGTTCTTCGTTCCTTTATTTTAATCAATTTTACTAATATATATTTTTATTATTTTATTTATTTAAATAAAATGTATTTATTTTAATCACATTTTCATCATTCCTTTATTTTTTTTAATCAATTTTATATATTTATATGTTTATGATATAAAATTGATAAAAATAGAGGAATGAAGAAAAATTGAATAAAATGTATTTATTTATATGTTTATTATTTATTTTATTCAATTTTTCATTCCTTTATTTTTATTAATTGTATTTATTTTTATATTTATTATTTATTTTATTCAATTTTTCTCCATTCATTTATTTTTATCAAATTGTTTAATCATAATTGTTATTATTTATTTAATTGTCTGTTTTAATCAAAATTTAATTTATTTTATTTTAATCTTTTTTATTTAGTTTATATTATTTATTAATTTTTACATAATAAATGGTACAATTTGTATTGTAATTTAATTGTATTTTTGGAGCTATTTTAGTTTTATTATAGTTTATTAATATTTTAAATTACCTTTTATTTTTATGTTTTAAAAAAATTATATAATCAGTTTTATTTATATATACTTTATATATATTTTCATCATTATTTATATATAGCTGCATAAAGACACCTGTCCACCCCATACAATCAGTAAGAATCCAACTACTAACATGGCCAAGACCAAAGAGCTGTCCAAAGACACTAGAGACTAAATTGTACACCTCCACAAGGCTGGAAAGGGCTACGGGGAAATTGCCAAGCAGCTTGGAGAAAAAAGCTCCACTGTTGGAGCAATCATTAGAAAATGGAAGAAGCTAAACATGACTGTCAATCTCCCTCGGACTGGGGCTCCATGCAAGATCTCACCTCGTGGGGTCTCAATGATCCTAAGAAAGGTGAGAAATCAGCCCAGAACTACACGGGAGGAGCTGGTCAATGACCTGAAAAGAGCTGGGACCACCGTTTCCAAGGTTACTGTTGGTAATACACTAAGACGTCATGGTTTGAAATCATGCATGGCACGGAAGGTTCCCCTGCTTAAACCAGCACATGTCAAGGCCCGTCTTAAGTTTGCCAATGACCATTTGGATGATCCAGAGGAGTCATGGGAGAAAGTCATGTGGTCAGATGAGACCAAAATAGAACTTTTTGGTCATAATTCCACTAAACGTGTTTGGAGGAAGAAGAATGATGAGTACCATCCCAAGAACACCATCCCTACTGTGAAGCATGGGGGGGGGGGGGGGGGGGGGGTAGCATCATGCTTTGGGGGTGTTTTTCTGCACATGGGACAGGGCGACTGCACTGTATTAAGGAGAGGATGACCGGGGCCATGTATTGCCAGATTTTGGGGAACAACCTCCTTCCCTCAGTTAGAGCATTGAAGATGGGTCGAGGCTGGGTCTTCCAACATGACAATGACCCGAAGCACACAGCCAGGATAACCAAGGAGTGGCTCTGTAAGAAGCATATCAAGGTTCTGGCGTGGCCTAGCCAGTCTCCAGACCTACACCCAATAGAGAATCTGGGGAGGAGCTCAAACTCCGTGTTTCTCAGCGACAGGCCAGAAACCTGACTGATCTAGAGAAGATCTGTGTGGAGGAGTGGGCCAAAATCCCTCCTGCAGTGCAAACCTGCTGAAAAACTACAGGAAACCTTTGACCTCTGTAATTGCAAACAAAGGCTACTGTACCGAATATTAACATTGATTTTCTCAGGTGTTCAAATACTTATTTTCCTCACTGTATGTTAATCTTATAAATGTATTTAGTTTAATATTATTTATTAATTTGTACATAAATAACTGATAGAATGTAGAACATAAGTTGTTTGGACTATTTTTATAAATATAATGTAAAAATGAATTATTTTTCAAATATTTTAAATCACCTTATATTTTTTATATTTGTAGTTTTTTATAATTTGTTGTGCTTTTGTCATTTTATTACATTTTAGATTCTTAAAATATTTATTTTTATTTTATTTTTTATTTCCAGCTGATAATTTTAGTGCTTAAACTTATTGCCAAGGCAACATTTTCGCTTAGTTTCGTTAAGTTTTACAGCTAATATGTATTTAATTGTATTTCTAGAAAGCTCCAACCAGGGCCGTTATTAGGCATAGGCGAACTAGGCGGTCGCCATCAGCTGAAGGGACGCCAATGAACAATATCAGGGGTGTGTGTAAAGGGTGTCACCTGAAATCTGATTTCCGCCCCCACTGGTTCCCCTAACACTATTGGATCAGAGTCAATCCCTGTCTGAATGTTGCATGTAAAGTTTGCATTTGGAGCTCAACACCATTAGATCAGAGCTCGGTCGAAGCTTTGGCAAGGTAACGCTTTTCTAACCACACAATAAAGCTAAAGTCAAAGGCCAATTCAACAAACAGGAACAATAAAAAGTGCTCAGATCTGTATTTTGTTAGGCCGTATTTGTGGCAGTGGAGAAATCACGCTGTGAATGGGCAGATAGTGTAATATTGCTCGGTGTGTGTTATAGAGGCAAGATGTAGACTAACCACACTCACTTTAGCAGTTCAGGATATCATTATATTTAGACTCTATGAAGCTTTCTTCTCTTAGTTGTTACGTGTTTTTACGCTAATGCATTGTTAAAGGATCAGTGTGTAATTATCCCATAATAATAATATGTTTATTTTTTATAGCGCCTTTCAAGAACCCAAGGTCGCTTCACAATGGAGTACAAGAGTACAATCAGACAGTCCGTCTGTTCATTATAGCAAATAAACAAGCAGGTGTTCAACAAATGACTCTAACAACAACAAAGAAGTTATAGAAGAAAAATGAACAGTAGCTGGTCATGTAGCATAACATGAAGCGTGTGAGATCACTTGAAGGCAGAGGCGGTGAGAGAAATATAAAAATGTATTTACTGCACAGAGAAAAAAGATGAGTTTTAAGTTGGGATTTAAAAACCTGGAGAGTAGGTGCGTTACGGATAGTCGAGGGCAGCTTATTCCATAATTTAGGGCCAATAACACTAAAAGCCTGTCCGAATAAACATATTTTTTAATTATAATTTAAATCTGATTAATTTTCAAATTGTTTGTTATAAATCAACATCTCAGGAAAATGTTATGGGGTTTCTAATCAAAATATGACTTTCTGTTACAAAACAGGGCATTGATGTCATAAATGACCACTGTAGTGACACCAGGACTTAAATCATGTTTATCAGGCATTTGAGACATAACAAGTGAACAGGGAAAGAAATTACATATCAATATTCCTATGAAATATTAGATATTATTATGAAAATGTTGCCAATTTTTCCTCCCATTATTACACTTCTGTTTTCATTACATGTTGCACCAAGAACACATTAATATGCAAATTAGATGCAGTGAATAGATACATTGTATTGAATGGGAAAATCCAAGTATTGTCATTTTACACACATATTTAATAAAGTAAAATGGTATATGAATGCATTTCATTATATCTTTCATAACATAGTTCAGAATCATCTTTAAATAAAGTTTGGACATATCATAACATATGAATAAAATATCATTTTTCAAAAATGTTTCTTCCGCTCTAAACAATGTAATGACATAAAAATTAAAAATAAATTCTGGGTCCCAGGAGGATATGGCCTGGAATCCAACAAAAAATAATAATATTAACATCTTGTTTCTTTAAAGAGTCCACTTTTCCTATTATGCTGGTAATTATAGGATGTTCAGTTTTCAAAGTATCAAGTGCTTGTAGACAGGATTTAGAATCTGTGCAAATTAAAAAGTGACGCTGTTGTTCCTTCTCTATTTTTTCAAGAGCTAGAAGTAATGCACATGCTTCAGCTGTGAAAATGGAACTTTGTCCAGAGATACGCTTGCCATAGCGTTTTGACCCAATCACTAATGCAGCAGATACCCGACTGTCTGACTTTGATCCATCTGTGTACACAGGTACATGAGTTGGTAAGCTGTGCCTTATATCCAAAAGTTCCTCCTGATAGACATTTGGATGATTTATGTTTTTTATATACTGAGCCAGGTTCATCATGATGATGGGTTTTTTAATATTCCAAGGCGGTATAGGACACAGATGCGTCGATGTAAGGATATCCAAATTAATGTCCATATTTTCCAAGTGTGATTTTTATTCGAATTCCAAAAGGACTGATGTATGTGGGTCTCTGATTTAGGTTTAACTGTGAAATAAATCTGAATATCATCAGCGTAACTATGAAAGGCAAGACCATGTCATCTGACCTAGTGGCAGCACATAAATGAGAAATAAAAGTGGACCAAGTACAGAACCTTGAGGTACACCATGAGTGATAGTCACGGTACTGGATCGATCTTTACCTATCCTTACAAACTGCTGTCTATCAGATACGAGGTCAACTGAAGAGCTGCACCAGTGATGCCTATTGCAGAGAGTCGTGAAAAGAGCGAGGAATGACACACAGTGTCTGCACTGAGATCGAGCAGAACTAGGACGCTGTGTGCACCAGAATCAGAAACCAGAAGATCGTTTAGCACTTTTAAAAGTGCTGTTTCTGTACTGTGATAGGGACGAAAACCAGATTGAAGTGGTTCAAAAAGATTATTGAAAACCCATATAAAACTTCAACGGCCAATTTAAAAATAGTATAATAAAATGTGCTAATTCACAATATTTATTATCCTTTATTAAACCTCTTTGTCGAATGTAATGCATCTTTACGGGTGGTGTTGAAAGCTGAATCGGTTCATTCAGTTCTAATAGTGTCAGGGCAGAGCGTTGCGTTATTTAAAGGGGAAGTTCAAGACCGCACTGAATCAATATTTATTCTTGTTACTTTCATGTGACTGTAACAGCTTTTATACGTAGTTTCCAAATTGTATTCCTATATATTTGTTAATAAGGATTACAGATCCAAAATGGTATGTATGCATGTACACTCACCTAAAGGATTATTAGGAGCATCATACTAATACTGTGTTTGACCCCCTTTCACCTTCAGAACTGCCTTAATTCTACGTGGCATTGATTCAACAAGGAGCTGAAAGCATTCTTTAGAAATGTTGGCCCATATTGATAGGATAGCATCTTGCAGTTGATGGAGATTTGTGGGATGCACATCCAGGGCACGAAGCTCCCGTTCCACCACATCCCAAAGATGCTCTATTGGGTTGAGATCTGGTGACTGTGGGGGCCATTTTAGTCCAGTGAACTCATTGTCATGTTCAAGAAACCAATTTTAAATGATTGGAGCTTTGTGACATGGGGCATTATCCTGCTGGAAGTAGCCATCAGAGGATGGGTACATGGTGGTCATAAACGGATGGACATGGTCAGAAACAATGCTCAGGTAGGCCGTGGCATTTAAACCATGCCCAACTGGCACTAAGGGGCCTAAAGTGTGCCAAGAAAACATCCCCCACACCATTACACCACCACCACCAGCCTGCACAGTGGTAACAAGGCATGATGGATCCATGATCTCATTCTGTTTACGCCAAATTCTGACTCTACCATCTGAATGTCTCAACAGAAATCCAGACTCATCAGACCAGGCCACATTTTTCCAGTCTTCAACTGTCCAATTTTG
>CM042245.1:57378633-57403633 GCA_023566225.1 Romanogobio albipinnatus | reverse complement strand
TGGTGGGGTGTGGATTTGTAGAATGGGGTCAAAGTAAGCAGGAGCTGAGCGCGTGGTGGCTCTGTGTGCGAGCGTCAGCGCCTTAAACTTGATGCGAGCAGCGAGTGGTAGCCGTGCAGGAGATGAAGAGAGGTGTGACATGGTCCTTTTGGGCTCGTTGAAGACAAGACGTGCTGCTGCATTCTGGATCATTCGAAGTGATTGGATCGCACAAGAGGGGAGTCCAACCGGAAGCGCATTGCAGTAGTCAAGTCTAGAAATAACCAGGGCCTGGACCAGAAGCTGTGTTGCGTGCTCTGTTAGGAACGGTCTAATCTTCCTGATGTTGTGGAGCGCAAACCAGCATGAGCGCGCTGTCTTAGAAATGTGTTCTCTGAAGGACAGCTGGTCATCAAATGTAACTCCAAGATTTCTGACTGACTCTGATGGGGAAATTAAGGATGTACCTAACTGGATGGTGAAGTCATGTTGTATGGTGGGACTGGCTGGTGGGAAGATGAGAAACTCAGTCTTTGCCAGGTTGAGCTGCAGGTGATGTTTTCTCATCCATGCAGAGATGTCAGCCAGACAGCTGGAGATTCGTGCAGCTACTGTGGGGTCGTCTGGGTGAAATGAAAGGTAGAGCTGAGTGTCATCAGCATAGCAGTGGTATGAGAAGCCATGTGCCTGAATGATGGGTCCCAATGAAGTAGTGTAGATGGAGAAGAGGAGAGGACCAAGCACTGAGCCCTGGGGAACCCCAGTGGTCAGTTGATGTGCTTGGGATTCCTCTCTTCTCCAGGCAACCTTGAAAGACCTACCTGTGAGATAGGACTCAAACCAAAGGAGTGGAGTTCCTGTGATGCCCAGTGATGAGAGGGTGGACAGCACATCCCACAGATGCTCGATTGGATTGAGATCTGGGGAATTCGGAGGCCGATTTGACGCCTCAAAGCATTCCTGAAGCATTTGTGCTTTGTGGCGGCGCATTATCTGCTGAAAGAGCCACAGCCACCAGGGAATACCGTTTCCATGAAAGGCTGGACATGGTCTCAGCAATGCTTAGGTAGGTGGGACGTGTCAAAGTAATATCCAGATGGATGGAGGACCCAAGGTTTCCCAGCAGAACATGGACACCCTGACTGGTCAGCGGCTGTGCCGCCCCATACTCCTCAAACTGAGATGCTCTGTGTATTCTGACCCCTTTCTATCAGAACCAGCATTAACTTCTGGAGCAGTTTGAGCTCCAGTAGCTCGTCTGTTTGATCGGACCACACGGGCCAGCCTTCGCTCCCCACGTGCATCAATGAGCCTCGGCCGCCCATGACCCTGTGGCCGGTTCTCCACTGTTCCTTCCACTTTTGATAGAGACTGACCACTGCAGACCGGGAACACCCCACAAGAGCTGCAGTTCTGGAGATGCTCTGACCCAGTCGTCTAGCCGTCACAATCTGGCCCTTGTCAAACTCGCTCAAATCCTTGCGCTTGCCCATTTCTCCTGCTTTTAACACATCAACTCTGAGGACAAAATGTTCACTTGCGGCCTAATATATAAGAGGTGATGGAGAGTTAATCAGTGTTATCCACCTGTCAGTGGTCATAATGTTAGGCCTGATCGGTGTATGTATGCTTGAATAAATTTGTCACGAAGACAAGTGCTTATGAAAAACACCGTATATGTATATAATACATAATACCTTGAATAAGAATTGCAAATAAATCGGTCAAAGGGGGGGGCCAAAAAGACTATGTCCAAAAGTATGATTGAAAAAAAGGAAATGATGACTTCGATTCAGCAAATATTGAATGAATCAAAAACAACAGTAAAGACTTTCTGTTTTCAACACTGATAATAATCAGTGTCTCGAGCAGCACATCCTCATGAGATTGATTAGAGAAGGGTCATGTGACACTGAAGACTGGTGATAAATTCAGCTTTGATAACATGATATAAATTACACTTTACTATATATTCACACAGAGAACAGTTATTTTAAATGATAATAATATTTCATAATTTTACAGTATTTTTGATCAAATAAACGCAGCCTTGGTGAGCACTCTTTCAAAAGACTCAAAATACTTTTATACTCCAAACTAAGAATAAAACTGCTTGTTTCGTAACACAGTTGGTTACATCATCACTCGGTCAATCAAGTCAATGGAATCGTGTGTCGGTTCAGAAAGCGGCCCGTATATTCCCCACCCGAGCACCAGGGATCAGCGAGTGTATGTGTGTGTTTCCATGGAACATCCTTCTGAGAATCTGAACTCTCTCTCTCTGTGTGTGTGTGTGTGAGAGTGTGTGTGTTCCTCACACAAGCAGGGCTGTTATTCTCCGTCGGCCTTCTTGCACCTTAGCGACCCAACGCATGAGAAAGCAGCCTCAAGCTGCTCGAATGAAAAGAGGGAACGGAAAAGAAGAGAGAGAAACCCCACACCCCCCGTGCACCTCTACCCAGCATGCTTTTGTGCGCGGATGTGTATATAACCACCAGTTCCCACACAGCCAACCAAACTCACAGGAGATTAATCTCCACTGACAACGTCGCTGATCCCAGAGCAGTTCCCCTATCTTTTTCATTAGCGCCTCGCTATGTGCTGAACATAAAGATGCTCCGGGTTAAGCTCCATAAACGGTATATTGCCATTACAATACAGAATAATATTGACCAAAGGCACTTTCACACCACCAACGATAACCATAAAGATAATTAGCGTTCACAATAACTCACAATAATGCTCTAAGCGCGTACTGCAAGAAATTGCGCCTGTCGCTTTAAATGCCCTGATTCTGATTGGCTGTCAGTGTTTTTACTGGTTCTGAAAGTGATTTCAATGATATTGTTCCCCTGTGTCATTACTGTTGTTGTTGTGGTGCGGACTTTGCTATTCTTTTATACTTAAAATGAATTCTAAAACTAATTATCATAGGCCTGCACTGCATCTTATTTATGCATCCTTCTACACTTTAAATCAAATTCTTGCTTTTATTGTCAATTTTTAATGATTTTTTTTATTCTTTTGCTTTCATTGTTATTTTGTATTTTTTATTGTGTGCTGTATAAATAACCGTTGCCTTGCCCCTGTCTTAAAGATGCAGTGTGTAAGTTTTAGCGGCATCTAGTGGTGAGGTTGTGAATTGCCCATAGCACGCAGAGAAGCTACGGTGGCCGACACAGGACAAAAATGTCATCATTGGAGAGAACAGAGAGTGACTCTGTAGAGTTTGTCCGTTTAGGGCAGGGGTGACCAAACTTTTTTTAAAGGGGGCCAGATTCGATGTTGTGGACATACCCGGGGGCCGGTCCCTTTTCTATTATATATATATATATATGACATGTTTTGTTTCTTGGAAACATGACCGATTTGACAAAAGCTTGAGCTGACAGTAGAGCAGCTTGAGATAAGACAGGGGAAATTTATAGATATTTAACAATATCTGTAAAACTTTCATCAACCAAAACGTTTTAATGGGTGACATTTAAATATTATTTCTGAGTTAGAACTCTATTCTTATTTAAATTTAACAAGTGCTCTATTTAGATCACCACAGGTAAAACCACACTACAAAAAATACTTTTCTTACTTGGTATTTCTGTCTTTTTCCAGTCCAAATATCTAAAAAAATTCTTAAATCAAGATGCTTTTACTGACGAAAATGACATATTTTTTCTTGATTCCTGGGGGAAAAAATCAAAATGAATTGAGTTTTTGCTTGAAAGAAACTAAATGATCTGCCAATGGATTAGAAAAATAATCTTGTTTCTGTTTGGGACCCAATAAACAAGATTCCAAACAGAAACATTATTATTCTCACCCCATTGGCAGATATTTGTTTTAACCAAAAACTCACTTCAATTTCATTTTATTTTCCAGAAAATATATCTAATGTCATTTAACTTAGTAAATGCATCTTGATTTAAGAATGTTTAGATATATTTATACTAGAAACAAGACAAAAATACTAAATGAGCCTTTTTTGCAGTGCACACAAGGCAAAAAGTAAAAGGTTTATGACAAAAATAGTCTGTAATTTGGCCTTCATTACTCATTTAATACATGTCTACATTACAAATTAAATAAAATTAGATATTAACCTACATTTCTGACAAATTACCACGGTAACAGTTCGTGTTACCACAGTAAACACCATGGGCGTCAGTTTGGTTTGAAATGTGCTGGGGACAGAGACGCATTCAGAAGTGCATTTTCAGAAGTGCTGGGTACATGATGCATTCATTTTTTTTTCTCTTTCGCGCAGGTCATGTTTTGAAAGACTATGTCCTGTAGCTTACTAATGTAAATAAATAAAAATGTCAGCTGAGAGACATATTGCGGGTCTTATAGCCTATCTTACTCATGCCGACAAAAGCCCCCGTGAATTCTGTAATATTTTTCATTTTTGCAATTTTTTTTAACCACTTCGTTATCAGAGTCCCACTGGAGCCCGTGTTTTTTTTTATCCTCCCTATTACACATTAGTTGCAGCCATTAAAATAGTTCAGTTTTGTTTTTAATGTCAAAGTAGTTAAATTTCGTTTTGTTTCTTTATTAAGTTAATTTAGAAAAATGTTTGAAGCATTTTTTTGTTTGTTAAACTAAAGTTTTTGCTTTTTAAAGTGACGACCAAGCGGCCATGCGCCGACAGTGAGTTAACCCAACACTTTAGCCTCTGAAATCAACACTTGTCAAAGTAGTTAGGCTATATTTCGTTTCGTTTCTTTATTAAGTTTATTTAGAAAAATTTTTGAAGCATTTTTTTGTTTGTTAAACTAAAGTTTTTGCTTTTTAAAGTGACGACCAGCGGCCAGCGGCCGACAGTGAGTTAACCCAACGCTTTAGCCTCTCAAATCAACACTTGACTTGTCTTGCTTATAAAATCCATATAAACACTTAAAGCATCGTTTAAACGTTTAGCCTCTATCACCACCATCACAGTAAAAAGACATTTTTGACAAGATGAGTCAGGCAGATCGCAACGGCGCGCGCAAACGAAACGGGCTACGCAATCTAAACAAATAATTAAAAAAACATGCTGGTTGTCTTACCTTAGGCTACACCTCTCCGCGAAATGAATATAAATCCGATCTTCAATTCCCGTGCTATATGCACATTTAACGGAGTTCATGTCAACGAAAGCAACAGATATGAGCATTTTATTCATCAGCTCATTTCAACATCAAAGACCGCATTATGAGAACGAGCGACCTAAACACTGGTAAGAGCCTTTAGTCTCATTAGTTTTAATGAAGATGATTGTGCTTTTGAGCATCTAAGACTTAGCTTATCTTCAGTTTCACTTGTGGCAGTTTGCGTGTTGGCTTGCTTTACTCATTTGCGGCGATGCGTGTTGCATAGCGCCGTCCTATAGCCTAGCCTAAAAAGGCCCGAAGCCCGGCCCGCGTCTGAGGTAGGCTATGACTGGAAAATTGGCCCGAAGCCCGGCCCTAGGGGCGTAAAAATTCGGGGCCCGTCGGGCTCGGGCAGAAATGTAGGGCTCTACTTTGAGTAAGGTTTTCTTTTTAATACATTTCTTGAATGTCTTAATTCCAGTAGGCCTATAGATAGTTCTGATATTTGTGGCTGCACCGGGTCCGTCATTACGCTAATCATGAGCGGCCCATGGCACTGCTACCCATGGCTGTTAAGAACTGTAGGCTACATCAATACATTACAACAATTTTGTGCTATGGGCACTGCCACTGATACAGGCAGAAGAGCCTGTTTTACGGAGCTTGCTTCTGCTTTTCAAACGTTTTTACGACAAAAGATGTTGTTAAAACGACATAAGATCTCGTTATTATGAGAAAAGATGTCGTTAAAACGACATAAGATATCGTTATTATGAGAAAAGATGTCGTTAAAACGACATAAGATATCGTTATTATGAGAAAAGATGTCGTTAAAACGACATAAGATATCGTTATTATGAGAAAAGATGTCGTTAAAACGACATAAGATATCGTTATTATGAGAAAAGATGTCGTTAAAACGACATAAGATATCGTTATTATGAGAAAAGATGTCGTTAAAACGACATAAGATATCGTTATTATGAGAAAAGATGTCGTTAAAACGACATAAGATATCGTTATTATGAGAAAAGATGTCGTTAAAACGACATAAGATATCGTTATTATGAGAAAAGATGTCGTTAAAACGACATAAGATCTCGTTATTATGAGAAAAGATGTCGTTAAAACGACATAAGATATCGTTATTATGACACAATTGAGTGGAAAAAATGTGTGTGGCAGCAATGCTTCACCGTAAAATTGATCTTGAGGTTTAAAAAAAAAAAAAAAAAAAGTGGTGGGTACAAAAGGACTCAGGACGAAATCTGGTGGGTACGCGTCCCCCCCGAAATCGACGCCTATGGTAAACACGTGATCAATGCTGGTGAATTGTTGTTTGAAAAGTATTTTAACTGAATCGGCTGATTTGCCCATTAGTGTTGTTGATTAAGCCAGCGCTGTTTAACTGGATTTAAATTAAATTAATTCACAGAGAGATTCGCAGCTCGTACCGGAGACCTCTACACCGAACTCGAACGCTTCTCACGGGCTGTTTAGTGGTCATGTGATTGAAACCCTCAGCAGATAAACACATTTGTTCAGAGTCAAAGCTCGCGAGTAGCGCTGTTTCGTTCCGCTTTTGGTGCGTTAATGTTTCCCTGGCCTAAAATCTAGAACTGCCACCTTGTGTTGACATCATGAAACTGCACGATTTGTAAATTATCCGTGGCGGGCCGCATATCATATATTTTAATAGACACGCAGCGGGCCGTTTGAAATTCATACGATCTACAAATCAGCCAGGATGCAGAAAAAAAGGACTCAACAGTGAAGGGGTGAATCTCTAAAACATCAAGAGTGCAAAACAGACAAAAAAAACACACACACACACACAAATGAACGCGTGCCATTCCTAAAGCTAATTGTGTTTTTGTGTGTATAAGAGTGTGTTGGTGTGTGTGTTTTGCACTCTTGATGTTTTAGAGATTCACCCCTTCACTGTTGAGTCCTTTTTTTCTGCATCCTGGCTGATTTGTAGATTGTATGCACAAAAAAAACTCTGTATTTTCATATTTTTGCCAATTTCGCATTCATTTCCTATGAGGGTCATTTTTGACCCGAAGGTCCTGAGTGTGACTATTTATTTTTACGACCACTTAGACTTTTCAAATCCTGTCCCCAATTTTTTTGGGTGTTCATATACCAAGTACCAATAAAGTCACCAAGTTTCGGACCATTCCGATGAAGCTACGATTTTTATATAAAACGCATCGGGTCATTTTTGACCCGAAGTACCCCACAGGGTTAAGAGACGAGGGACAAACCTTTTGGATCATGCACAGTTCGTTTTCCCGTCGTTAAACTAGCAAAAGTGGATTGGGACACGCCCTAATTGATTCACAGCCCTCCCGTCTAGCACGTTTACATAGAAAAACAATGGAAACGTCCTGTGCAGACGTCACAACTCGCATTAAACTCGGCCTGAGAAAGAGAGAACGACGACAGTGAGAGAGACGGGCGGCTGGTGGCGGTTCAGTTGAGCAGGACTCGTTCTGATAGGTTAACCGATAACTATGGCAACAGCAGCGGCGTTGAGGCCCGATGCTCAGAGCTCACAGGGTCGCACGGCATCCCGCTTATTCTCATTCCAGTCAGGAACGACCCACTTCACACACCACCCTGGGAAAAAACGGCCTCTCGAAAACACACACACACACACACATGCCCTGTACGTGTAAGTCTGAATGTAGACGATACACCCACACGCACGAGGTGCTTTCAAAACAAGGCAACAGAAAGCCGCACACGTAAGCCGCTGAGATTTCCAGAGAGGTTTTCACCTGTCACTGTGGAGAAGGGAGGAGCATGAGATGTGTGTTGATAAGGAGGAAGGTAAAACACTCTTCGTTTAGCTCCGTTCTCTCGCTCTCGCTCTCTCCTGTCGTCCCAGAGGGGGTGTACAGACACAGATGTGGGCCGGACAGATAAAAGGTGGACCACAGCAAACCCGTTAAAATGCTTTTCTAAGGAAACGCTTTGAAGTTTAAACAGGAAGTGCACGCTTTCCTGAATAACAATGTCATTTACTTCATCCCATCCGAGAAAGAGGAAAAAACAGGAAAAACTTGTCATATTTCACACCAACATCAAATATTCAAATCATATTTTGCAACAAAAGAAAATATTTTTTGCACTGATATTATATTCAGATAACCCGAATTAACATTAAGTGCATTTTTTATATTATATATTAAATATAACATATAATATTTAATATTTCAAGTTAAAAACTGCACTCAAAATCCAATAATACGGTCATTAGAATCAACATTCAGAATTATGATACATTAAAATGCCCTTTTAGCCTTTAATTTATCCCCCCCCCCCCAAAAAAAAAATTATATCACATATATTTAAAGAAATATAATATTTCATCTTGCGAATTTGAAAGTCAAATTTAATTTGAACATAAATACAGTTTTTTACTGTAATACAAAAATACAATATTACAGTAATTAGAAAACATTTGAATTATGACATTATTATTTCCAAATAATCTGTTATTACTGTAATCCAAAAAAGTTGATCACATATATTAATATTGAAAATTGAAATTGAACATTAATAGTTTTTTTACTGTAACACATTTTTGTTTTAATTATGACATTATTATTTCCAAATAATCTGTTATTATTGTAATGCAAAAGTATGTTATATTATATTCTATATTTTATAAACAATATGTTTCCAATTAAATAATATAAAAGAAAATAAACATGCATCATTTAGATGTTTTGCATTGATATTATTTTCAGACATTCCCAAATTAACATTAAGTGCATTTTTATAATGTTTAATGTTCAATTAATAAACAAAACTCAATAATACAGTAATTAGAATCTAATGAAAATCAATATTCAGAATAACGTTAAACTTTTTCGAATTATAACATTTTAATGCCAATTACTGTAATGCACCAAAAGTATATCATATATATTCATTAATATAATCAAATTGAAAATAAAATTTAAATATATTTTTACTGTAAATATACTTTTTACTGTAATACAAAAAATAAATAATCAGATTTTCATGCCAATTACTGTAATGCAAAACAATATATGACAAAAAAATAAAAACAATATGCAATATTTAAAATAGAATTTAAAACAATATTACAGTAATTAGATAAATAAAATGCATTTTTAGCATCAGTGACATTTTTTAATTTTGACATTTTAATAGCAATTTTACTGTAATGCAAAAAAGTATATTACATATATTAAAAACAATAGAACTTTTTACTGTAATACAAAAAAATACATTATTACTGTAATTAGATAAAGAAAATACCCTTTTAATTATGACACATATTATTATAATCTGTTATTATTATTGTACAATATATTTCAAATGAAAAAAATATACAATATACAATATTACAGTAATAAGAATCTAATGAGAATCAACACTCAGAATAAGGATAAACTCAGATTAATCCAATAAAACATTTATTTTCTTAACGCAAAATATAATTTTCTTGTTTTTGAGCCAAAATATCACCTGAGATTTCATTCAATTCCAGTTTATTCGTATAGCGCGTTCACAATAGGCCTACCCAGCTAACAATTTTAGGTTATAAGAACGTTAACGTTCCCATTAAGTAATAAAAACGTTATTTCTGAATGTTCTAGGAACGTTAAAAGCGTCCAGTTTTTTAAACGTTGTATTAACGTTCTTCTTATGGTGCGCGATTTGCGCGACTTCACACCGGACGCGATTTGCGCGAGTGATTTAGATGTTAAGTCAATGCAGAGACACGAAATGGCATTCTGCGGCGCGATTCACGCGAATGAGGCAGCGCGAATGACGCGATTGAGCGTTTTGAACGCGCGATTCGCGCGAATCGCTCAAGTTGAAAAATCTGAACTTTGGCGGATATTTCGTGCCACCAAATGGAGAAGGACTAGCCGTGGAAAGGCGGGTCTCGCCGGGTAAACGAGCGTGGAATGTCACTGATCGCCTGGATCTCACAACTCCGAAAATGGCAGATAAAATGCTCAAATAGGCTCTTTTTATAAATTAACCACAGATTTGAGCTTTAAACAACTATATTATCGCCTGAAAAAGTCTTTAAACTACGTTTTGTCACACATTAATAGTAGTATTTTTTACAAAAAAGACGTCAAGTGACCGAGACGAGCTGGCTCATATAGGCTCATATAGAAGCCCCTCCCATGACGCGAATTCGCGTCTGTTGTGTAGTTGTCACACGCGAATGAAGCGAGTAAACTCAAAATGTTCAAGCGTCCACCTTCGCGCAATCAGCGCGAATTATTCGCGCGAATCGCGTCCGGTGTGAACGCCACATTAGGGTATAAGAACGTTATTGAAAACGTTATTAGAACGTTCCATTCTCGTTATATAAACGTTGTATTGACTAATAATAGTTTTAATGTAATAACGTTTTTAAAACGTTCCTCTAACAATGTAAGAATAACGTTTTAAAGCTAAAATTTTTAGAACGTTTATCAATAGAATATAACGTTTACACAACGTTCTAATAACGTTACTGCAAGAACGTTTTTTGATAACTTTGAGAGAACGCTAGCCAATGTTCTGAAAGCGTTCCCTGTTAGCTGGGAACATACAATCTCAAAGCAGCTTTATGAAAAATGCATCCTAATACAATTGTTCTCAGATGAATGAGTCAAATTCCCAGATAGCACACGTACGTCTGCAAGATGTCTGTTAAAGATCACTTCATCTGGAAAGCATCTGCTGTTTACATCTGATAGACGTCTTTAAGATGTCAGTTTCTACATGATTCACATTCTAAATCATAAACATCTTAAAGACATTGTTTAAACGTCTATTTGACATCTGACAGGAAACGTCCATGAGCAAACACTCCAAAAAAAACGTCTTCCAGATGTATGTGTGCTATCTGGGTTAATGTCCATATGGAAATGATACACAGGTATAATATAATATTTTACAGTATGTTTAGTTCACGGCATGTATTCAGCCGATTAAAACGGGGACAGTTTTGTCAGTCCGTCCAGATTTAGCCTACAACTTTTATTTCTCTCCGCAGAAACTTGCATTATTTTTTATTCTGCAACCAGAGACTCCGAGGTCACCCGCTGACCTCAGTATTGCCGACACAGGAAGAGATTTCTCTGCGGTTTAAACCCTGACAGCGTTAAGTCGCCCGTCGCTGAGCGCACGAAGGCCTCAAACGGCAGAAAAACAGCAGTTATCTCAGCCTTTCATCCGCCGGCGTACTTCAGAAATAACAAGAGAGCGAGAGGGGGAGATACACACGGGATCTGAGCTGGCATTTGCTCCAGCGTGACGCTTTTGTAAAAGAGAAAAAAAATCTCTTCTCGAGAACTTGTTCTGCTTTAAACAAGCGTAAGAGTCATGAATACAGCATCAAGACAGAGGTTTAAAGTTACATACCTGTAGTCTGAGGAATAGTTTGGTGTTTCACTTCCTAATTCCACCTGTTTCCCCTCTTTGCTTTTCTTTTTAGCCTCCTCTCTCTCTCTTTATCACTCTATTTCCACCAGAGCCGTGCTAATGGTATCTGTGAGAGCGACAGACTGAATGTGTGTGTGTGTGTGTGTGGAGAGGGAGGGATTGTTTGTGTTTTTGCTGCGAGCTGAAAGCCCAACTGACTCGTGATCACACACTCATTAACACAAGGTCATTCCAGGGACGAGAAACAGAGAGAGAAAGAGTCTGTCAGAGAGAAAGAAAGGATGAATATATTCTGTCTGGTGCGTGAAATTAAACTCCACCGTCTTTCCCTCGACACAGTGCGGTAAAGCGAGGTAATGATGCGCGAGGACGTCCGTAAAACAGGACTGTACGTCGTCGCCGCGCTAAGAAGATTGTCTGGTGTAAACTCACGCACACACTGACAATCAGCTTTACTCTGGTACAAATAAATCAATTCTTCTGTCTGAAAACAGGCCAACAGCAACACATGACCCGACAACGGTCTGTGTACACAGTCTCAAATCCATCAACACACGCTTTATACGGCGCTTTCATGCCGAAAATCAAACCAAATCCAACGCCAACAACACAAAGGTAGTAAATGAGAGAATTACTGATGTCTTCCAGCTGTTTCCTGCAGGCCCACGGCTGATTTTAACCCTGTGCAGCCTGCAGGAAATACTGCAGGAGATTAACCAGAATGCCCTGTTTTACTGTCATGACTAGGGTTGGCTACCGAACTCGGTACTTTTAAAGGGGTGGTAAACCACGATTTCACTTTTCTAACTTTAGCTAGTGTGTAATGTTGCTGTTTGAGCATAAACAACATCTGCAAAGTTACAACGTTCAAAGTTTAAAGCAAAGGGAGATATTTGCTTTTAAAGAAATCAATTTCTAATGGTGCGTTCACACCGGACGCGATTCGCGCGAGTGATTTACATGTTAAGTCAATGCAGAGACGCGAAATGGCATTCTGTGGCGCGATTCGCGCGAATGAGGCGGCGAGATTTGCGCGATTCGCGCGATTGAGGCGGCGCGAATGACGCGAATTGAGCGTTTTGAACGCGCGATTCGCGCGAATCACGCGTTTCGCGCGAATCGCTCAAGTTGTCTGAAAATCTGAACTCTGGCGGATATTTCGCGCCGCGTTAACCAATCACGAGCTTGCTCTAGTAGTGACGCATTTACAAGCGGAGGCAGAAATCCCAACAACAATGGAGGACAAGATAATCGTGGCTGCTTGTGGATACCCGGAGCTGTATGATACATCATCCTATCACTACAGGAACAGGAATAAAAGGAATAAAGGAATAAAAAGGATCTTGCTTGGAAGAAAGTGAGTTATTGTGAGCCATTGTGAGCCAAGTGAGCCATTTCACAACGAGACAGGAGCAGAAAAAAAGAGCCAGAGCCAGCGGCAAATGTGAGAAGGACTAGCCGAGGAAAGGCGGGTCTCGCCGGGTAAACGAGCGCTGAGCGCCGCTGATCCCCTGGATCTCACAACTCCGAAAACGCCAGATAAAATGCTCAAATAGGCACTCTTTTTATAAATTAACCACAGATTTGAGCTTTAAACAACTATATTATCGCCTGAAAAAGTCTTTAAACTACGTTTTGTCACACATTAATAGTAGTATTTTTTACAAAAAAGACGAGCTGGCTCATATAGGCTCATAGGGCAGAAGCCCCTCACTTGACGCGAATTCGCGTCTGTTGTGTAGTTGTCACACGCGAATTTCCCGCGCAAATGAAGCGAGTAAACTCAAAATGTTCAAGCGTCCACCTTCGCGCGATTAGCGCGAATTATTAGCGTGAATCGCGTCCGGTGTGAACGCACCATAAAGGTGTGAACGCACCATAAAGGTGCGTTCACACCGGACGCGATTCGCGTGAGTGATTTACATGTTAAGTCAATGCAGAGACGCGAAATGGCATTCTGCGGCGCGATTCACGCAAATGAGGCGGCGAGATTCGAGTGATTGAGGCGGCGCGAATGAAGCAAATTGAACGTTTTGAACACGCGATTCACGCAAATCGCTCAAGTTGAAAAATCTGAACTTTGGCGGATATCGTGGCAGTATGTGGATACCCGGAGCTGTATGATACATCATCCTATCACTACAGGAACAGAAATAAAAAGGATCTTGCTTGGAAGAAAGTGAGTGAGGAGGTCGGACAGTCAGCTACCCTCTCAACAAAATCTATGTCAGCCATTTCACAACGAGACTGGAGCAGAAAAAAAGAGCCAGAGCCAGCGGCAAATGTGAGAAGGACTAGCCGAGGAAAGGCGGGTCTCGCCGGGTAAACGAGCGCGGAATGTCACTGATCGCCTGGATCTCACAACTCCGAAAACGCCAGATAAAATGCTCAAATAGGCTCTTTTTATAAATTAACCACAGATTTGAGCTTTAAACAACTTTATTATCGCCTGAAAAAGTCTTTAAACTACGTTTTGTCTCACATTAATAGTAGTATTTTTTACAAAAAAGACGTCAAGTGACCGAGACGAGCTGGCTCATATAGGCTCATATAGAAGCCCCTCCCATGACGCGAATTCGCGTCTGTTGTGTAGTTGTCACACGCGAATTTCACACGCGAATGAAGCGAGTAAACTCAAAATGTTCAAGCGTCCACCTTCGCGCGACAAGCGCGAATTATTCGCGCGAATCGCGTCCGGTGTGAACGCCACATAAGGACTACAGCAAACGGCCGGTAGGGACTACAGACATTCCTCCAGGGTCTCTGACATCACCAGCCCCAATATTTACATAAACCCCTCCTCGGAGAATATTAAATAAGGTGGGCGAGGCCATTTTGTATCGCCGCAGGGAAGCATTGTTGTGGTAGGCTAGTTAGTAGGCTGGAGTGTTGTTGCCGCAATGCCGACGAAACGCTGTTATTTTAATCCGGATTGCAGGTCCACTTTGTTCAGCCTTTCTAGGGACGGGGGTGCGTTGCAGTGCGTTTAAAGGTCCCGTTTTCGTGTTTTTTTGAAGCTTTGATTGTGTTTACAGTGTGCAATATAACATGTGTTCATGTTTCGCGTGTAAAAAAACACAGTATTTATCACACAATTTACTCATCTGTACACCGCTGTTCTCACTGTCCTAAAAACGGCTGATGAGTTCCTTGTTCTATGAAGTCCCTCCTTCAGAAATACGTAACGAGTTCTGATTGTGCCAGCGGTTCCTGTGTTGTGATTTGACCACAGCTTAGCGCACGTTGCACGGAAAGGTCACGCCTCTTAACGGGGTGATGTATGCGCTCAATGATCTCTAAAGCGTCCCTGGGAAAGCCAAACAAAGGTGATTTGACTCCGGGATGAAAATAACAGCGTCTCGACGACATGGCGACAAACACACTCAAACGCAACACTTCCTCTTCTCCACACAACACTTCCTCTTCTCCACGTGGGAGAGCAACAAGACCACGCCCCCTTTTTCGTATATTCTTGTGGGCGGAGGTTAGTCTGTTCTACTGTTCTACTGACGTCATTAATAAAGGAAGTACCAGGATGTAGTCCAAGCCGGCCGTTCGCTGTAGGCTTTGAAAGGGAACTTCTGTTAAATAAAATATCTCGCTTGGCATTGAACTTTGAGCTTTATAATTTTACAGGTATTATTTATGCTCTAACAGCAACATTACACACTAACTAAAGCTAAACTTGTCCTGAAAGATGGATTTAAAAACAGAAGCTGTTTACGGGCCACAACCTGTAAGTATGATTTATTTTTCGTCGATGTGTTTTACTGTAATAGTTCGTATTGTTAATTGTACGTTGTAGCAAGGAAGTAAACAAATGACAACGCTGTTCTGCAAACCAGTTTGTTAAATGCTCATTCATACTTAACGTTATCCGACAAACACCTAACGTTAAAAACTTTTTAAAATCTCAACAGCGAACTTGGCATTAGAGTAAATTATTCGTTGATTAGAGCTTTTATGTATTGTTTATCTACAGGCTAAACACGGTTCTGTGTTTGATTTGGCTACTATAGTAAAGGCAATGTTTAGTGTTCGTTTTGCGTTGATAGTTCTTGCGACAGATATTTGGCTATAATCTTTCTAAAAATACAAAAGTAACAGTGCCATTCAGTAGCGATCACTATAGATCCGCAGTCTTTACTCTTGAGGACTGAACAGGTTCTGCTCGATCATCTTCACTAAAATTGTCTGGGTCTGATTCGGGCTCAAATTGGTATGGTTTTATTGACGCCATTGTACTACCCAAAGCACAGGCTACCGGTAAAGGTAAGGGGCGTTTCCGACAAACGTGCACTAGGCGGTTAGCGAATCACAACACACTGGGCCAGCTAACCAATCTGAGCCCATTGCGTATTTTTGAGGGACCGGCTTCATAGAACCCGGAAACCATCAGACCGTTTTTACAAGGAGGGACAGAGCAGTGTAGAATAAAGGTAAAATATATGAAAAATAATGCAATTTTTAAAAGACCAAGCATGAACACGTTACAGTGCACCCCACAAACACAATCAAGCCTTCGAAAGAATGTGTTTTACCAAACTGAATGTCAGAATGGGAAAGAAAGGTGATTTAAGCAATTTTGAGCGTGGCATGGTTGTTGGTGCCAGACGGGCCGGTCTGAGTATTTCACAATCTGCTCAGTTACTGGGATTTTCACGCACAACCATTTCTAGGGTTTACAAAGAATGGTGTGAAAAGGGAACACATCCAGTATGCGGCAGTCCTGTGGGCCAAAATGCCTTGTTGATGCTAGAGGTCAGAGGAGAATGGGCCGACTGATTCAAGCTGATAGAAGAGCAACTTTGACTGAAATAACCACTCGTTACAACCGAGGTATGCAGCAAAGCATTTGTGAAGCCACAACACGCACAACCTTGAGACGGATGGGCTACAACAGCAGAAGACCCCACCGGGTACCACTCATCTCCACTACAAATAGGAAAAAGAGGCTACAATTTGCACCAGCTCACCAAAATTGGACAGTTGAAGACTGGAAAAATGTTGCCTGGTCTGATGAGTCTGGATTTCTGTTGAGACATTCAGATGGTAGAGTCAGAATTTGGCGTAAACAGAATGAGAACATGGATCCATCATGCCTTGTTACCACTGTGCAGGCTGGTGGTGGTGGTGTAATGGTGTGGGGGATGTTTTCTTGGCACACTTTAGGCCCCTTAGTGCCAATTGGGCATCGTTTAAATGCCACGGCCTACCTGAGCATTGTTTCTGACCATGTCCATCCCTTTATGACCACCATGTGCCCATCCTCTGATGGCTACTTCCAGCAGGATAATGCCCCATGTCACAAAGCTCCAATCATTTCAAATTGGTTTCTTGAACATGACAATGAGTTCACTGGACTAAAATGGCCCCCACAGTCCCCAGATCTCAACCCAATAGAGCATCTTTGGGATGTGGTGGAACGGGAGCTTCGTGCCCTGGATGTGCATCCCACAAATCTCCATCAACTGCAAGATGCTATCCAATCAATATGGGCCAACATTTCTAAAGAATGCTTTCAGCACCTTGTTGAATCAATGCCACATAGAATTAAGGCAGTTCTGAAGGCCAAAGGGGGTCAAACAAAGTATTAGTATGCTGTTCCTAATAATCCTTTAGGTGAGTGTAGATCAGTGGTTTACACCCATCACAATTTCTAGCCACTTGGGGACAATATTCAGGCTAGGGGAACTCATATTAATGTTGAAAAACCTCATAAAATGAAAATTTCATGCCATGGGATCTTTAAAACACATACAAATGACAAAGCTTTGTGAGGATGCAGGTGATAGAGGTCAGCCTTCAGGGCGCGCGCGCTGTCAGAGAGTGTTTTTGAATAGTGCACAATCGCTTTAATGTTCAAACTGGCGAGCCTTTAAACGCATTTACTAGTGTTGTAGTACTCGAGACCGGTCTTAAGACCATTTTTTGATGGTCTTGGTCTTGTCTCGGTCTCGACTGCATTCCTCCTCGGTCTTGTCTTGGTCTCGGACTTAGAGGACTCGGGATTTTATCCCAAGATCAGTCAAGACCACAACTGCAAGGATATTACTAAATTGCCGGTGCATTGTCTGATTTGACATCATTAATGTGATTTGATGTAAAACTTACAGCTTAAAATGCAATCAATAACTTCTTTGTAATGTGATTTCTTTTGTTACTGTGCTGTCGGGTTCAAAATCAATGCAGCATTGTCTCAAAAATGCCCAAAATGAATATAAATGCCCACAAAATTCTGAGATTTATTTTTTTAAATATAAAATAGAATATAATTAAGCAATATCGCAAGAGCAAGAGAGCTGTTTTCATGAATATAAGCGTGATTGTAAACGATATTGATTTATACAAACGTTCAATAAACAAGAAGTTAATATTAAATGATATTTTAAACTGTCTTTGCTAATTTGCAGCGTTTGGTTATTAAATAAATCGCTTGAATAAAGGATTCCATGACTGCTCAATAATGTTAATGTTTTAATGTTAGATTAATCTGAACATTATTTATGCAGGTGTAATTGTACCCGTTCAGATGCAGCTTCTGTGCCATGAGTTGTATTGTTAGTGATTTGATTGGTAACAGCGCTTTAGTGTCTTACTATTCTAATTGTGTTTATTCATGAAATATAAGACATTTCTCAGACAGTAGATATGGATCTTTTAGATGAATTTAAGGAGTGCTGGTCTGGTCTGGTCTCGATTTAGGTGGTCTTGACTACAACACTAGCATTTACTTGACAAACTTTATGAGGACGAAAGTGAAAGCGATCTGGCTTCAGTGGCTTGCGCGCGCCGTGTGTGTGTGTGGCAGTGCGTAGGCTATAAGTACAGCGATTAACTGACCTGTATAAACTGTGTAAAACATGCAGTTGCCATAGTGATTCTGGGCATCTATAAACACAGAAAACGTGAAAAATAAGTCTAAATAACCGAGACGAGCTGGCTCATATAGACTCATATCGAAGCCCCTCCCATGACGCGAATTCGCGTCTGTTGTGTAGTTGTCACACGCGAATTTCATTTATTCTTCTGAGTTTTCATTTGGGATTTATAGGCTTTTTAGTGTATTTTGCCACACCCCTTTTCTAAATGACCCTGTTACAGCCACCCAAATGCAAAAGTTTTTTTCGATAATTATTGATCTAGAGAGTCCAGAGAATTGTCCTAGACTGGTTTGGTTCCGATCAGGCAAAAAACCAGGGACTAGTTCGCAAAAGTAGGTTTTGGACAAAATTCGACATAGCAGAAAATTTTCCCTGCCTAAATCAAAATCGGAGATAGCCATTTTGTCCGCATTGAGCCAAGGATTCCAACGATATAAGACACTTGATGGGACAAACAGTCTAAGAGTTATGAGCAATTTTTAACTTTTGGTTGCTGTAGCGCCACCTATGGGCCATTCGGGGTCATACTCTGATAGGTTGTCCCCAAACTGAGGCCTACCATCTGGCCAGGTTTCATGTCTCTAGGCCTTACGGTTTGGCCTATCCATATATATGTCTAAATATTTTTTTCCGATAATTATTTGTCCCACAGAAAACTAAAAAAATATGTCGTCTGAATTTCGGTTTCGATTATTTTTTCGATTAATCGTACAGCCCTATATCAAATGTATCCAAACACTGACCTCGGTGCGGACCCTCGGGTGTGAAAACCACTCGCTACAGAGTCTAAACTACCAATCAGACGACAGACGGACTGCAGTCGTTTGTGTTTTGATCCATTTAGATGTGCATCCAATAAGACACAGCAGCTTTAAAGAATGAAAAGTCTTACTACAAACAAAACCCATAGGCCGGAGACATATTGTACACACACACACACACACAGATGTTCATGTTTAGCCAACATGGCGTGTGTTGTTTGCCTTTGAATTAGTTCACTAATTAGACTCCAGCTGTAAAGGTTAAAGCACAAAAAGTATCGCTATCAGCCGAGAAATTCCCTAACCTCAGTGAACAAAACATCTGTAATAAAGTCATCAGTACAGCTGGAAAATCCATCTGTGATCCCACCAAGAGAACAGACTCCCTCACACACACACACACACACACACACACACACACACACACACACACACACACACACACACACACACACACACACACACACACACACACACACACACACACACACACACACACACACACTCTCTCCAATATGAAATATTAATACAGCCAGTCAGAGACAGGGCTGCTCTCGACACCTGCAGCCTCTTCTTCCTCTCATTTCCAGTTCATGAATATTACACATCCGTCTGCATCCCTCCATCTCCCTCATTCTTTCTCTGTGTGTTTTTCCGCGTTCCTTCTCTTCCCGAGGAAACCCCGGAGAGCACGAGGTCGCGTCACACAAACCTCTGATCTGAATGCGGCCTCTGTTATTTAGCAGGAAGCCGTCCGTCTGCAGCCTTTGAGTGTCTGATGAAACGAAAGGAAATCTTGAAATCATGACGCCACACACACACACACACACACACACACACACACACACACACACACACACTACAGCAACACTTCCTCTCTCACACACACACACTACAGCAACACTTCCTCTCACACACACACACACACTACAGCAACACTTCCTCTCTCACACACACACACACACACTACAGCAACACTTCCTCTCTCTCTCACACACACTACAGCAACACTTCCTCTCTCACACACACTACAGCAACACTTCCTCTCTCTCTCACACACACTACAGCAACACTTCCTCTCTCACACACACTACAGCAACACTTCCTCTCTCTCTCACACACTACAGCAACACTTCCTCTCTCTCTCACACACACTACAGCAACACTTCCTCTCTCACACACACACTACAGCAACACTTCCTCTCTCTCACACACACACACACACACACACACTACAGCAACACTTCCTCTCTCTCACACACACACACACACACACACACACACACACACACACACACACTACAGCAACACTTCCTCTCTCACACACACACACTACAGCAACACTTCCTCTCTCTCACACACACACTACAGCAACACTTCCTCTCTCTCACACACACACTACAGCAACACTTCCTCTCTCTCACACACACACACTACAGCAACACTTCCTCTCTCACACACACACACTACAGCAACACTTCCTCTCTCACACACACACACTACAGCAACACTTTCTCTCTCTCACACACACTACAGCAACACTTCCTCTCTCTCACACACACACACACTACAGCAACACTTCCTCTCTCTCACACACACTACAGCAACACTTCCTCTCTCTCACACACACACTACAGCAACACTTCCTCTCTCTCTCACACACTACAGCAACACTTCCTCTCTCTCACACACACTACAGCAACACTTCCTCTCTCTCTCACACACACTACAGCAACACTTCCTCTCTCTCACACACTACAGCAACACTTCCTCTCTCTCACACACTACAGCAACACTTCCTCTCTCACACACACACTACAGCAACACTTCCTCTCTCACACACACACTACAGCAACACTTCCTCTCTCACACACACACACACACACTACAGCAACACTTCCTCTCTCTCACACACACTACAGCAACACTTCCTCTCTCACACACACACACACTACAGCAACACTTCCTCTCTCACACACACACTACAGCAACACTTCCTCTCTCACACACACACTACAGCAAACACTTCCTCTCTCACACACACACACACACTACAGCAACACTTCCTCTCTCTCACACACACTACAGCAACACTTCCTCTCTCTCTCACACACACTACAGCAACACTTCCTCTCTCTCACACACACACTACAGCAACACTTCCTCTCTCTCACACACACACTACAGCAACACTTCCTCTCTCACACACACACACACTACAGCAACACTTCCTCTCTCTCACACACACACTACAGCAACACTTCCTCTCTCTCACACACACTACAGCAACACTTCCTCTCTCTCACACACACACACACACACACACACACACACACACACTACAGCAACACTTCCTCTCTCACACACACACTACAGCAACACTTCCTCTCTCTCACACACTACAGCAACACTTCCTCTCTCTCTCACACACACACACACACACACACACACACACACACACACACACACACACACACACACACACACACACACACACACACACACACACTACAGCAACACTTCCTCTCTCACACACACACTACAGCAACACTTCCTCTCTCTCACACACTACAGCAACACTTCCTCTCTCTCTCACACACACTACAGCAACACTTCCTCTCTCTCACACACACACTACAGCAACACTTCCTCTCTCTCACACACACTACAGCAACACTTCCTCTCTCTCTCACACACACTACAGCAACACTTCCTCTCTCTCTCACACACACACACACACACACACACACACACACACACACACACACACACACACACACACACACACACACACACACACACACACACACACACTACAGCAACACTTCCTCTCTCTCACACACACTACAGCAACACTTCCTCTCTCTCACACACACACACACACACACACACACACACACACTACAGCAACACTTCCTCTCTCACACACACACTACAGCAACACTTCCTCTCTCTCACACACTACAGCAACACTTCCTCTCTCTCTCACACACACACACACACACACACACACACACACACACACACACACACACACACACACACACACACACACACACACACACACACACACACACACACACACACACACACACACACACACACACACTACAGCAACACTTCCTCTCTCTCACACACACTACAGCAACACTTCCTCTCTCTCCCTCACACACTACAGCAACACTTCCTCTCTCACACACACACTACAGCAACACTTCCTCTCTCTCTCACACACACTACAGCAACACTTCCTCTCTCTCCCTCACACACTACAGCAACACTTCCTCTCTCTCACACACACTACAGCAACACTTCCTCTCTCTCTCACACACACTACAGCAACACTTCCTCTCTCTCCCTCACACACTACAGCAACACTTCCTCTCTCTCACACACACTACAGCAACACTTCCTCTCTCTCTCACACACACTACAGCAACACTTCCTCTCTCTCCCTCACACACTACAGCAACACTTCCTCTCTCTCACACACACTACAGCAACACTTCCTCTCTCTCTCGCACACACTACAGCAACACTTCCTCTCTCTCCCGCACACACTACAGCAACACTTCCTCTCTCTCACACACACTACAGCAACACTTCCTCTCTCACACACACACACTACAGCAACACTTCCTCTCTCTCTCACACACACTACAGCAAACACTTCCTCTCTCTCACACACACACTACAGCAACACTTCCTCTCTCTCACACACACACTACAGCAACACTTCCTCTCTCTCACACACACACTACAGCAACACTTCCTCTCTCACACACACACACTACAGCAACACTTCCTCTCTCACACACACACTACAGCAACACTTCCTCTCTCTCTCACACACACTACAGCAACACTTCCTCTCTCTCCCTCACACACTACAGCAACACTTCCTCTCTCTCACACACACTACAGCAACACTTCCTCTCTCTCTCACACACACTACAGCAACACTTCCTCTCTCTCACACACTACAGCAACACTTCCTCTCTCTCACACACACACACACTACAGCAACACTTCCTCTCTCACACACACACACTACAGCAACACTTCCTCTCTCACACACACACACTACAGCAACACTTCCTCTCTCTCACACACACTACAGCAACACTTCCTCTCTCTCACACACACACACACTACAGCAACACTTCCTCTCTCTCACACACACTACAGCAACACTTCCTCTCTCTCACACACACACTACAGCAACACTTCCTCTCTCTCTCACACACTACAGCAACACTTCCTCTCTCTCACACACACTACAGCAACACTTCCTCTCTCTCTCACACACACTACAGCAACACTTCCTCTCTCTCACACACTACAGCAACACTTCCTCTCTCTCACACACTACAGCAACACTTCCTCTCTCACACACACACTACAGCAACACTTCCTCTCTCACACACACACTACAGCAACACTTCCTCTCTCACACACACACACACACTACAGCAACACTTCCTCTCTCTCACACACACTACAGCAACACTTCCTCTCTCACACACACACACACTACAGCAACACTTCCTCTCTCACACACACACTACAGCAACACTTCCTCTCTCACACACACACTACAGCAAACACTTCCTCTCTCACACACACACACACTACAGCAACACTTCCTCTCTCTCACACACACTACAGCAACACTTCCTCTCTCTCACACACACACTACAGCAACACTTCCTCTCTCTCACACACACACTACAGCAACACTTCCTCTCTCTCACACACACACTACAGCAACACTTCCTCTCTCACACACACACACACTACAGCAACACTTCCTCTCTCTCACACACACACTACAGCAACACTTCCTCTCTCTCACACACACTACAGCAACACTTCCTCTCTCTCACACACACACACACACACACACACACTACAGCAACACTTCCTCTCTCACACACACACTACAGCAACACTTCCTCTCTCTCACACACTACAGCAACACTTCCTCTCTCTCTCACACACACACACACACACACACACACACACACACACACACTACAGCAACACTTCCTCTCTCACACACACACTACAGCAACACTTCCTCTCTCTCACACACTACAGCAACACTTCCTCTCTCTCTCACACACACTACAGCAACACTTCCTCTCTCTCACACACACTACAGCAACACTTCCTCTCTCTCACACACACTACAGCAACACTTCCTCTCTCTCTCACACACACTACAGCAACACTTCCTCTCTCTCACACACACACACACACACACACACACACACACACACACACACACACACACACACACACACACACACACACACACACACACACACACACACACACACACACACACACACACACACACTACAGCAACACTTCCTCTCTCTCACACACACTACAGCAACACTTCCTCTCTCTCACACACACACACACACACACACACACACACTACAGCAACACTTCCTCTCTCACACACACACTACAGCAACACTTCCTCTCTCTCACACACTACAGCAACACTTCCTCTCTCTCTCACACACACACACACACACACACACACACACACACACACACACACACACACACACACACACACACACACACACACACACACACACACACACACACACACACACTACAGCAACACTTCCTCTCTCACACACACACTACAGCAACACTTCCTCTCTCACACACACACTACAGCAACACTTCCTCTCTCTCTCACACACACTACAGCAACACTTCCTCTCTCTCCCTCACACACTACAGCAACACTTCCTCTCTCTCACACACACTACAGCAACACTTCCTCTCTCTCTCACACACACTACAGCAACACTTCCTCTCTCTCCCTCACACACTACAGCAACACTTC